>PVJI01007831.1:0-75303 GCA_004026765.1 Micronycteris hirsuta | reverse complement strand
TGGATAAGGCAAACTAATATAGAAATAGAGAAGGAATGGAAAAAGCTGTTTAAAACATACTTTTTTTCTGGATCATTAAAATGCATTCCTTAATTATTATTTTTATCACATCCATTACTTTTGTTTATTTTTTCTTTCCAGGAGCAATCTTTTGAAAATCTCCTTGGAAGGCACATCCAACTCCAAGATGAGCAGGGGGGTGATTGACCTGTCTTCCAAGAGGTTCATTTGATGCTCAGTTAAAGGGTATCCATCGATGACAACACTAACAAGGAGAGACATGAAAATAAAAATTCCAGATTTCTTTTCTCTCATACCTTCCTTTCTGTTTTCTAGAACCAGTCTATCTCTTTAGGAGTAGCCCCATGTTCTTCCTTATGCAACCTGATTTATCTTCTTTGTGCTCCATCTCTTTCTCTCTCTCTACATACATGTATTTTTTTTTTAAGATTTTATTTATTTACTTCTAGACAGAAGGGAAGGGAGGGAGAAAGAGAGGGAGAGAAATATCAATGTGTGGTTGCCTCTCATGTGGCCCCCACTGGGGACCTGGCCTGCAACCCAGGCATGTGCCCTGACTGGGAATCAAACTGGAACCCTTTGGTTCACAGTCCGCACTCAATCCACTGAGCTACACCAGCCAGGGCCATACATGTATTTTTAAAGATTTTATTTATTTATTCTTAGAGAGAGGGGAAGGGAGGGGGACAGAGAGGGAGAAGACCACTGATGTGTAAGAGAACCATTGAGCGGTTGCCTCTTGCACACACCCCGACCAGGGACAGGGCCTACAACCCAGGTGTGTGTCTTGACTGGGAATCGAACTGCTGACCTTTTGCTTTAAGGGACAACATCCAACCAACTGAGCTACATAGGTCAGGGCTATCTGTATTTTTAATCTCAGACAGCCGAAGACCCAGGAGGAGGGCAGCGTACATAGGGAAACAGCTCTGAATTCATACACTTAGCATCATAAGTGCATGAATCTTAGGATTTGAGAGAGAACACACGTAATACCTTGAACATTGTGTTATTCAATTGGGGAGGCTGGGCGTGTGGAAGGGGAGACGGAGGGCTGGTGAGAGGAGCCCCATAATACCTGGAAGAGAATTATTCTTTCAGGGCCCATCATGCCACTGAGTAGAACTGGAGGAGAAGTTTTTAGTCCAACAGCTTGAAGTAATGGAGAGTGTTACTATCAAACTGAGAGAAAGAATGAAAGCTGTTTGCATATTCTGGGAGGAGTGGCCCCCAAAGTCAGGGGAATGCTGGCTGATGGTCATCAGGCAGGGCTAGTTTGAAATAAGCCACAGGATGCCCTCCCTCAATGCTCTCCAGCCGGATCTCCAGGTACTGACTAGTTCTATGCTCCATGGCCAAGAGGACCGTTAAGTTCACCTAGCCGGGCAAGCCTGACAGACAATGTAGGGGTGTCATTGTTGTTGCCTTTAACCGGCAGTGGCTCAGCTTCTCTGTCTCACTGAAGGGTCACTCAAAGGGCCCTCAGGGTTATGGAAATCGAGGGTGAATAGGTAGTTACTCTCCTGGTATTAAGGTGAAACAAAATTTTAGGACTCAACCAAGATTCCTTTTATTGAGATTTCTTGTATGCAAAGCTGAACACCAGGGAGGAGGTAACTCAATTTGCATAAGTCTCAGAGCCTTCTCTGGGAAAAAATAACCTGACCCTCAGAATCTGCTTCCTCATAACTGAGATTAGGAGCACTGTCCAAGGATTTGATTAAGGACCAGTTGCAGGGAAGGGCAAGGAAGCACCTAACATAAAACAGCTTTCAGTAAATCAGGGATTCTAGGTCCCCGACCTGGGCTCCCGAGCAGGGCCTTAGATTTCACCATCTTACTACTGGGTGTGACCAGTGGCTGTGCAGGGGGAGCAGTGGTTGAGCAGAGGAGTGTAAACTGAAGACACAGCTCAAGCACAGAAAGCTCTCCTGTCCTGGTATTAAGGGGGCGGCGGGGGGGTGGGCACCACTACCTGTGATGGGGGAGGGGAGACACTTCCTCATCACTCCACAGGGCAGGGAGAAGCTCTCCTGGGCTCCGGAAGTCACACTATGAAACAGTATGGTAATATCGCTCCTTCCTCAGAGCTGTATGAGGACAGTTGTCACCAGTCAGTGGTAATGCCAAGTGGTAGACCGTGCAAGCCCAGGGACTTTTGGACAGCTCAGGGGTTGCTGCAGGGAGTAAAGTGGCCTGCTTGCTGTGCTGGCATGTAAGTGTTCAAGCCAAGTTTTAGCCTGACAGAAAAGTAAACTATGTGACCATACAGGTGCCTAAAGTTTGACAAGGAGATCATGCCTTTTATAAGAGCTTTAAATCCTGTTTAAGATAAATGTTTTAAATTCCAGTGAGTCATTTCTTGAGAGCTACCCATCCCCTTGAGGCCCCCACTCACCCTGCAGTGTTACACACATTTCCCATCAGAGACAGTTCTAAGGCCTGGATTGCCAGCTGATCAGGTACCGTCATTCCTTTATGAAGATGCCAGTTTAACATGAGTGCTAGCTCTGTGTCTGGCTGGTAGTTTAACACATAACGCAAAGCATCTCCTACTGACAAACGCTTTAAGCCATATTCACTTGAAATTTTTTTGGCAACTGAAAAACATTAAAACTTTTAAACTTACTCCATTTCACAAATTCCTCAGTTAATCTTAATTACAGATTCTGGTTAAATGACATCAACAGCAAACTAATCATCACATACCTCAAAGACATTTTGAAAATTAAAGTTGCTACATTTTACTGAATTAATACTGTCAAAGGTCAATCATTATTAGTACTTCAGGTATATATGGCTGACAGATCTGGGTTATGAGCCAACTTTGTTGGTTTTTCTCATAACCAAACCAACATTTAAGTTTTCCTTCTTGCATGAGGTAGTAAAATCATAGACAGCTTTACAAGGGTTTGTATGTGTAGTACTAATATTTGGTATTATGTTGAAAAAAGCTCAGTTAGTCCCCTAAGAAACAATTTTAAAAAATTATAACGGTGTACCAGACATTTTAATAGTAATTTACAGCTTATGAGGCAGTTTTTATCAGGTATTCCACCAGAAAGGTACAATAGAGATTGAAATTCCAATTCTATACATGAGAGAACTGAAGCCCAATTAAATGGGATGATTTGTCCAGTGTTATACAGATGTCACCACTGGTTGGAAAAAACTCACCTCGGCTTTGCTTCTCCTAAATGAGACCAAGGCGTGGCTTCCAGGAACTAGCACAAGTATGGGCATGCTTTCTTGGGGTCTACGTGCCCTGTCTCATCACTGTCTGCAGACAGCAGTGCTGAGGGTGCTGAGAGAGCCTGTCTCGTCCCACGGGAATGCCGATGAACTGACTGCGGTTAAGATCCCTCAGAAGGGAACCCCCTTGAGAGCTGCAGAACCCGTAACCTCAGTTTGCCAGAAATGCTGGAATCAGATCTATTTTTTAAAGTTCTAAAAATAATTAAGTTTTTACAGTTTGACATCTTGTTTAAAAATTTACCTCTGTTTCAACAAAGAAATATGAAATCAGATGGTCTTGTCTCCATTTTTACTTTATGCTGTGGTTGTGGGAACAATGTCAATGTTCTGCTTTCTTTGGGAAATATCAACATCTTTGTGAAAATTTTAAATATGACTATTAAAGGCTCTCGTCATATTAAGAACTTTAAATGGCAAAAAAATTTTCATCTGAAGGAGTAGAACACAAAACTCCCCTTTATTTTTCCTGTGACAAATTCAAATTGACCTTTGACCTCATCACCCCTTCCATTCTCTATTCTGAGTCATGAAGCCAATTGTTTGTTTTCCTTCCAAATATCTCCTGTATCTGTCCTTTCCATTCCTATTCTCATTGTGGCAACCACTGTTGATACTGATAGTATGTCACTTAGAAATTGAAAATAAATCAGGAAGCTGTCTTTTCCCTTGCTCTGGAAGAGCTTAGAACAACACGGGAAGGATCTCCTGAGTTTTTAACCCTTTGGAAATTTGCATAATTTTTCTCTAAAACCATTTGACCCTAGGCTGTTTTAGAGGAGGACTATATTTTTGAATGCCTTCTCCCCAATGGTTATTGGCCCATTGAAGTTTTCTCTCTCTTTCTGAGTCAATTTGGACAGTTGGTTTCTTGAGGAAGTGGCACCGCTTTTCAGGGGGTTCTTTGATGCTTATTGGGAACAAAGGCAAACATTTCCTCACCTGTCGTTTTCCCAGATTTTGGAGGCCCCACAATTGCAATCTTAATGGGCATGTTAGGCTTTGGTTTAGGTTGGCGAATGTATTTGATTGGGTTCTTCATAAATTTTTCTTTAGTTTCCTTACTAGATAAAAAATAAATATATTGACGATGGATTACAGGATAAATTGGATTCTCTGAACTTTCAATTGGCTTCATTATCTCTCCTTCACTTAGCTGCAATATATACACAATTAAATTAGAAAGTTAGCTTTAATTATATAGCATTTCTCCCAAATATATTTGAAAATAAAACAATTTGTTAAATAAGAATAAGAAAACTAATTATAATCAAATATTAATATTTATAAAACTATGTAAAAAGAACAAATTATTTTATATCTGTATATCATCTTTCTTAAAAGACTTTCAGCTTATGACTGTTAGAGTGCTTTGATTTCCTTTATAACATCTTTAGTGAATATACTCAATGTTTCTGCCAAGGAGTAAAAAGTTATTTGGATATATTCATGGGCCAATTTATCTTTACAAACAGGTCTGTTCCTAAGGTAATACTATAGATGGAGATGTGTTGCCCCAAATGCGTAGGTCAAAACCCTAACACACAAAGTTACTGTATTTGGTGACAGTCTTTCAAGGAAGTAATTAAGGTCAAATGAGTCACAATGGTGCCTTAATCCAATAGGACTGGTGTCCTTATAAGAAGAGGAAAAGACACCAAGGGTGCGGTCCTAGTTTATCTTTTAGGGTACACTATGAGGACAAATGCCACTCACCTAATCAATAGCAGCCATAAAAGAAAGAGAAATCCACCTAAAAGACAGCCTAAGGGGCAGGGAAGGAAGGAAGTGGGAGGAGGGGTCCCACATCTTTGCACTGGTGATGATGAAAACTGGATAATTAATTGATGCTAGGTGTGTATGTCTTTTTTTACAGCATTGATGGCCAGGCATCAGCCATCCGGGCCTTGGCAGAGTGGAGTGGGCATGAAACAGTAAGGTAACAACTCTCCCCCGGAGTGACACGGGACGGTGCGTAGTCAGCGGTATTGTCAACATCATCATTCTTGGGCTAGAGGGAGATTTACATCTGGGAGCAAATGCTTCAGATAGGGAGAAACTCCGGAATGGGGTGGGAATGTCTGTGCTATGTTTTATACTTGGTAATACCAGAAAAGCTGGAAGTTTAAGGGTTCCATGTCAAATTTCCAAATTAAGTGTGAATCCTTACAGTAGGGTGACACTCATACCCATGACGGCATAAAGTCAGAAACACCAAGTTACCAGGCAACAGGAAAGTTCCCAACAGCTCTTACAAATGATTCTTTACATGCTTAAACCCTCCCTCTGACCATGCACTCATTTTTCTACAAGGTATTTTTGTACAATCCTAATTGTGTTTGCACACGGGCTCGTCTTTCCTCTTGAAATAGACTTCTGGCTTTGCCTGCTTCTTTCCCTCTCCTACCTATCTCAGAGAGAGTGTTGGGTCATGACTGTGTTTCACATGCTTTCCAGGTGATTCAAATACATGCCTAACTCTACCCAATTCTCTATGGAGGGGCCTGTCATAGTGTTTTTATATTTCAGCATGATGTTTGAAAAGGCTCCTCTTATGGTTAAGATAAGGGAGGTAGCACAATTAGATAGAATTGAAACTGATTGTGTCCACATCAACCAAGAAGGAGGTTTCAAGTATCAATGACATGCACATGGCTCCATTTTGGACCCATCCTCCAAAATACTTTTTATCAGCAACCAATAATAATAATACATATTCATAACAATAATGACTCATATTAATTGAGTTCTTACAAAAAAACAAGCACTGTTGCGAGCGCTTCACAGTAATTAACTCATTTAATCATTGTAACAATATTTTCAGGTAGGGACTATTCGTATTCCCATTGTATAAGTGGGAATGGCTCAGAGAGGTTAAGTAATTTGTTCAAGCGCATTCAGCTAGTAAGCGGAGGTTTTGAGTTGAGGCCGTCTGGCTCCAGAGGCACTGGTGGTCTCCACTGCGCTACATCGCTGATAGAAATAGAAAGGCAACCTGGTTGAGTGAGCAGATCACTACTAGATGATATGCTTTTATTGTCTACAGGGCTTAATTCTGACGAGAACCTATTGGTTTGTTCCCTTATTTACTGCCTATCCTCCCTCCCCAACCCAACTAGAATATAAGGTCTGCAGCAGAAGAAACCTTGTCTGTTTTGTTCACTACTTTATTCTCAGGGACTAGAACAGTGGCTGGCATGTTGTTGGGTAAGATTTGCTGCAAACCATCTTGGCTATCATCAACAAATCATTAAACAACACGTGTTGGGGAGGATGTGGAGAAAAAGGAATCCCCATGCACTGCTGGTGGGATTGCAAATTGGAGCAGCCACTGTGGAAAGTAGTATGGAAATTCCTCAAAAAATTAAAAATAGAATGACCTAGCAATTCCACTTCTGGATGTTTATCCAAAGAAATCCAAAACACTAATTTGAAAAGATATATGCTTCCCTATTTCATTGCAGCGTTATTTACAGTAGCCAAGATATGGAAGCAATCTAAATGTCCATCAATAGACTATTGGATAAAGACGTGGTACATATATATAGTGAAATATTACTCAGCCATAAAAAGAAGGAAATCTTATCATTGGTGGCCTAAAGGGTATTGTGCTAAGTGAAGTAAGTCAGACAGAGAAAGACAAATACCATATGATTTCATTTATATGTGGAATCTAAAAACAAAATAATGAACAAACAAAACAGAAACAGACTCATAGATACGGAGAACAAACTGACAGTCGCTGGATGAGAGGGGTTTGGGGAGCCGGGTAAAAAAGGTGAAGAGATTAAGAAGTACAAATTGGCAGTTACAAAGTAATCACAGGGATGTCAAGCACAGCAAAGGGGACACAGTCAATAATTTTGTAATAACTATGTATGGGGCCAGGTGGATACTAGACTTATTGGGGGAATCGCTTTCTAAGTTATATAAATGTCTAACCACTATGCTGTACACCTGAAACTAATATAACATTGAATGTCAACTGTAATTTAAAAAAATTAAAATTAAAAAAGAAAACCATCCCACATTTGGAGTTATTGAATTCCAATTGGATTCAGTCTATTTGTACAGACTGCATAAAATTAAAATACTTAAAATAATGTTGTTATGAACATTAATGGCTCATTTTGAATTGTGTCTCACACTTTCCAGAGGACTTAATACTCCTGCATTTGGTTACAGTGATCTGCTGGCATTATTCTTCCATCTCACGGGTGAGGAAACAGAATCAAAGAGGTTAAAAGGCTTGCCTAAACCCAGGTAGCAAATTAGTAGTGATACTAAGTTCAACTCTTTAGATGTTTAGTTTGAAAATATTTCCACTACCATCTTCTTTTGCTACAAAGTTAAAAACAAGTTAGGATTGGGCTATCTCTACAGAAATAAACAAAAGAAATTAAACCTTTCAACACATCAGAAAGGCAAAACAAACACATATTTTTATAGCTAGTTAAGAATACTGTACAATGTTTACAAATTTTGAAACTGCCCACTGTCTTCTTAGACATACTAAAAAAAAAAAATAGAACATAACTTTCAGACATTGCTTTCCTGACCTTACCTTTACAGGGTCCCAGAAGCCGAATGTGCTGGTAAATTTATAGGTAAAGGTGAGCATTTTCTGGGCAAGGCGTGGTGATACTGGATAACACTTCTCAAAGATGCTTGCACGATTCTCCACCAGTGGTTTCAGCTTTGTATTCAACAGATACTGCACAATGTGGGTTTTCCGACTCCCATTAATGAGAATTACTGGTATCAAAAACCGGTCAAATTCATTCTGATAACAAAAGCATAAAACCAAACATTTTTAGTGGGAAGAAGGCTGGTAGTATTCGGTGGCAGCACACAGACATTGCTGGTGACTAAGCACGTCAGGCTAGGGCACAAATATCTTTCAGCTTCTGCGTGACTGCATGCTGGCAGCTGGAACCTGTGACCCTAAGTGGCTTCCACGTTGCCCTTATTTATTAACTTGTTTTCGTAACTGTAAGTGGCGCTGACAAAAGGGAATATAGACCTAAAACACACCTTGCTTTTGAAAGGTTAAAAAGAAACCAAAGCATAAACCAAATTTCTTTTGTTTCAACTCAAATGTCACTTTTTTGAATTATGAAAAATAAAGAAAATTTAATAACCTGTATTGCTTGTATATTACGCATATCTGCTTCAAATTTTTCTCCCAGTTCACCTTTCAGACGTTCAAGTGCATCAATTTCTTGTTCTTCGTCTTCCTCACTCATTGCATCCTCATCTTTCGGAAATTCATCTTCAAGAATATTGTCAATATCATCATCTTCTTCTTCAGGGTCTTCTTCACTAATTTCGTCATCTTCTCTAGCAATCTAAGGAGGAAAATACTCCCTTTTATTATATATATAAAACATGTAACAAATGACACTGCTAACTAATCATCTGGGATACTTTGTAACGCTGGATTTTAGTTGGTACGGCACGGTAACACTCATCTAATAACACAGTAATGTTTTACATATCTGGCACCCATAGATTGAATACCTTTAAAACTCTGACACCATAGTGATCCCATAAATAAACACACAGACAAGATAGTAAGTGTTATTTATGTCTATGGTTGTCAGAATATTATGTTTTTGATGGTCTTCAGTAAAACTATTTAATGCAACCCAAAGAGTATAAAGCACTCACTAACAGTGTTAACTTGGACAAGATCAGTTTCCTCAACTGTAAAATAGGAATAATAAAAGTACCTACCTCACAAAGTTGTTAGGAACATTAAAATTAATATATGTAAAGCCCTTAGAAAAGTGTCTGGCACATGGTAAGCATGCAAATGATAGCTATTATTGCTATTATAGCTATTATTGTTACTTTGTATAAAGCACTGTACTAAGAGACTAGTACATGCCCTCTAGGAAGTTAGAGCCTATCTGAGGAAACAAGAGTAATACAATATCCTGTGACAGGATATTGATACTTGGTGGTGTTATATCGGTTTTAAGTGCTATAGTTCAGTTTGTATAATACCGAGCCCTTTAATATCGATTCTTCTGCACTGCCTTCAAACTCTTCTCCTTGAAGCGTTCTTCGTCTCAGTTAGAGCACTGCCTTCCAGTTGGAAACCTGAGCGCTATCTCGACTCCTTGCATTCCATCTCTGCACATGCAGTTTCCAAGGGCTATCATTTGAAATAATGCCCGTCCTTTCCCATCTCACTCCACTGTTTGCTCTCTCATCTCTGGCCTGCAGTCTTCTGATTAGCTTGATATTTCCTAACCTTTGTTAACTGCTTAGATCTTAGTTCTTCTAAAAAGTGCCTGAAGCTGGGATTTGACCGAAGGCACAGGGAAGATGAGAGGATGAGGGCCGATTCCTCCCGTGTCCATGCTCCTTCCTCCTTACAAAAAAGGCGTGGCAATGCGGTAGTGTTTCTCAGTTCTGGTTCTTTCTAATTTAAAGTTTGAAACCATTTGGTCCTCTTACTACTTTTCCCTTTTTCTTATTTGTTGACTTTTTTTCCCTGAGATTTGATTTTCTAAAGGTCGTTGGAAGTATGGTGGTACATCGGTGGATGAGCCCACACTACCAGCTGGGGACATTTTAGTTTCAGATGAACCTGTGCTCACCTTTGTACTTAGGGCACGCATCCCTATGGTGCTGCACGCTTCTGCTCACTTGCTGCCCTGTTCCCCATCCTGGCTCTTCCCGGCTCTCTCCTGTCTGCGGCTGCTCCTTGGTAGGGGGCACAGGCACCAGAGAAGCCAGGGGGCAGGGAGATCCAAGACTGTGGAGCCAGGAGTGGGAGAGGAAGCAGGGCCTCCCAGGAGGTGGGAGATAGGCCATGTAAATCTCGAGATGAAGGGGGCTGGCTTATAAAATATTTTCAGTCACATTTGGAGACTAAAGTTCTGCATGATGGTGAGTTTCCTGAGAAATTAACGCAAGGAGTCACCTTGAGACTTTGAAGTGGTTTCTAATGTTAAAATGTTTTATTTGCTGCTAAAATGTCAGACAGTGAAGGCAATGATTTCTGTTCATGGTGAAAAGACCACCCTGGGTAGGGCTTCATCTGCATATGGTCCCCCAGCTAGTTGTGAAAGGCGAGTCACAGAGCTGCATAGTCAGTACAAAGAGGCAAGTGAGGAGAGGGCTCCTGTTTCAGTTCACAAAGCCAGCTCGTCTGTGTAGTCAGGACGGAGTCGACTCGGGGTATCGCATTAAGTGACTACAGCAATCACTGAGTGATCCTTGAAATGCTACATTTTGTTTAGTGTTTCTTTGTCTGAGGCAGTAGCAGGGCATAGAAAATTACCATCAAAGAAGTTGAAAAAAATTACACAGCTTTAATCTTTGATTGATAAAAAAATCTCAGGAATCGTCTTCCAAAAGTCAGTTTGTGTGGGATGCGTAGCCGATGTTATAAAAGAGTAAGTCCTGGGAGAATTAACTTACAAAAACCTATTTAATTTATAAGATGGAATACTGGATCTTCAAATGAAAGATAATAAGAAACTCCTTATTCTAATGTTAATGAATGAGAAAGTTATAAATTAAGAACATTTAAAATTTATCTGGAAAGCTAATTCTCTTAGGAAAAAAATTTAAAGAATAGCAAAGAAGGAAAATTAAAGTATTATTCATTCGGAAAATTAGGTATCATTCAAATTTCCCATTTTATAATGAAAAAAACCTAGGCTCAGAGAGATTAAGTCATGTTCAATGTTACATAACATCAAAAAAACGACAATAAGCTGGTGCCTGGTGTGTGTCAGCACTGAGGTGGGCACCGGGTAGCCATCAACGAACAAACTCAGAAAGAGCTGCAGTGACTACACCAGTGCAGGTCGAGTTCATCCGAAAGTCTATAGCCCTTTAATAGTATGTCCCTGAGACATTTGAGGTGACTCGTAAGGACTCCCCAGGGCTAAAGGCAGTTAACTGTGGCTGGACCCAGGCTAGGATGTCTGTTTTTGTATCTGAGACATAGCATGACATCTTTGACTAGAATTTCAGAACATGCTTGTTCAGGGTTGAGCATTAGAATGAGGCCAGAGACTTCTGCGAATTCTGTTCACGGCTGATTCTCCAGTTCCTGAAACAGTGTCAGGCACACAGTGAATGCTCAGTGAAGGTTTGTTGATGAACTGACCAGATGAATGAAGATCAAAACAAATAATGAGGAGGTGAGTCCTCGTTCCTTAGATGGTGCCATAACTTTCTCAGTCTAATGGTTTTAGATCAGCTTTTGGTGATAAATACTTTGGACACAGAAATGATTGTTCTGGCCTCTCTTCTGCAATGTTTTGACACACAGGTACAGTTACATTGCATCAAGAGTCTTCTGTGCATAAATCGAGCATATCCACACCAGGGTGATATATTGTTGCATGTGTAGCCAGCCCTATTTTCTGTTATTCTTCTTTCATTGGGTTAAATTTTTATAAAGATGGAAATCAGATTACCGAAGGGCCAGCCTTGATAAGATGTTACAAGGGAGCCTTAACCCAGAAGGAAATGGAAGAAGGCAGAGACCATCTTATTGTTTGCCTTGGTTACAGGGTTACTTGTAAGCTGATTGTGAAAATATGAGCCTCAGGACCTTTATAGAACTAGCTGGTCTAGTCACACCTCCTCTTTAACTCCTGCACCACTGAGCAAGCTTGGCTGTAGCATTTGGGTCGGCAAGGCCAACTTGGGAATAGCCCCCCTTTAAATGAAATAAAATCCACAGTCTTCAAGGTTTATGTTTTGTTTTGTTTTTTAATCAGCAGATGGAGAAAAGGAACTGTACTGAGCATCCTGCAGAGTATATGACTCAGGGTTCACAGGCTCTGCCTTATTCCATTCTCTATTTTGAGGTCATCTATATTTTAGTTCCAGCACAGGTTCATAGGCTCTCTGTCTAGACATCAACCCCAAGCTCCCAGCCCATGTCCTATGGCATGGGGTGGAAGTGTGAAAGCAAAACTAAAATTCCAAGAGAAGCATTGCTTAATGTAGAATTATGTAGAATGTTGGTATTAGATTATTTAAACATCTCTAGTGGTTTTCTTTCCTTTAAAATTGTTTATTTTTCAGATTTTAAAAATAATAAAAGATTATTGTAAACAGTTATGAAATAACAAAAGGTATTAAAAATAAAAATGATATATAATCTCACTGCTTCCACATAAACTCTGTATTTTCTTCGAGACTATCTATGCAACATTTATGTGCTACTGCGTGCGCGCGCACACTCACACACACACGCACACACATAATGGGTGTCCTGCTTTTTTTTGAAAAATCTTTTTTACTTACCTCTTTCTTTTTTTTCTCTTTCTCTGCTATAAGTTCAGCCCTTCTTTTAGCAATCATATCATCCTATAAAAGAAAAATATATTTAAAATTTTTAATGTATAATGATAAAATTACTTCCTATACATTAATGTTACACACACACACACACACACACACACACACATTTTCCCTGAAGTGGGAATAACATTTGGGTGAAAGGATGGTAAATGTTCCAAAAAAGTATGCGCTGGTGGTGATTATGTTACGACATCCTAGTACCTTGGAACCACCTGATTAGCCATTTCCCTTCAGAGGGATAAATAGCCCTTGGAGCCAGTCACTCTTCCAGAAACTTAAGAATTCCTTTTCAAATTTATTACTTACTGATTTGCTTTTGGTGAAGAGGTGGATTTTGTACAAGAAGAAATACGAAAAAACTTGAAAGCAATCTGGTGAACATGTTTGACGATCTTTTATCAAACTATTAAATGTAAGAGCATAATAAAACCTAAAAGTGTGTACTCATGTACAAGTGAGGGAAGGACACACACTTCGGGTGCACTCACAGACACGGTGTGTGCGCAGTCCTCCAGGCCTTCCAGGGGCTCTAAATCTAACACAACGAACACTTATCCTTTGACATGTCCCCAAAGTTCACATGAAAACTAATCAGCCCCACTTGGGCTTTGGGGCTCCTTGGCTCAGGGCTCTCCAAACTGCACTCCCTTTAATTCCTAGGATGTTAGGGTGGTGTCTGAAGACCTGCTCTGTGGGCTCACGTCAAGGCCAGCAGGATCCTGTGTTTTTACCTGGCAATTAGTGAGTATACATTCTGAAGAATTTGTTTTGTTGACACTCAAGAAATATTTGTAGATAGAATTATAAAACTAGATGGAATTTTTTTTACTTGTCATCTAACTCTATTTTTTACATATATTTTATTGATTATGCTATTACAGTTGTCCCATTCCCCCCGCCTTTATTCCCCTCTGCCCTGCACCTCCCCTTCCTCCAGCACTCCCCCTTTAGTTCATGTCCATGGGTAATACATATAAGTTCTTTGGCTTCTCCATTTCCTATACTATTCTTAACCTCCCCCTGTCTGTTTTCTACCTACCATTTGTGCTACTTATTCTCTGCACCTTTTCCCCTTCCCTCCTCCTCCCACTCCCCTGCTGATAACCCTCCATGTGATCTCCATTTCTGTGATCCTGTTCCTGTTCCAGTTTGTTTACTTAGTTCATTTTTGTTTTAGGTTCGGTTGTTAATAACTGTGAGTTTGTTGTCATTTTACTGTTCATATTTTTTATCTTTTTCTTAGATAAGTCCCTTTAACATTTCATATAATAAGGGCTGGGTGATGATGGACTCCTTGAACTTGACCTTCTCTGGGAAGTACTTTATCTGCCCTCTATTGTAAATGATAGCTTTGCTGGATAGAGTCATCTTGGATGTAGGTCCTTGCCTTTCATGACTTCTAATACTTCTTTCTAGCCCCTTCTTGCCTGCAAGGTTCCTTTTGAGAAATCAGCTGATACTCTTATGGGCACTCCTTTGTAGGTAACTGTCTCCTTTTTTCTTGCTGCTTTTAAGATTCTCTTCCTGATCTTTAATCTTGGGTAATATAATTATGATGTGCCTTGGTGTGTTCCTCCTTGGGTCCAACTTCTTTGGGACTCTCTGAGTTTCCTGGACTTCCTAGGCGTCTGTTTCCTTTGCTAGATTGGGGAAGTTCTCCTTCATTATTTGTTCAAATAAGTTTTCAATCCCTTGGTCTTCCTCTTCTCCTTCTGGCACCCCTATGACTTGGATGTTGGAACAAAACTAGATGAAACTGAATTCATTTACTTTTTGAGCCACCAAAGAGATTCTCTAGCTTTTTAGAGCGGGGGTGTCCAAACTTTTGTCATCTCTGGGCCACCCTAGAAGAAGAGGTGGCTTGAGCCACACATTGAATACATTGCAACATGTAACCACAAAAATAAACTCATACTGTTTGAAGTAAATTTACAATTTTATGTTGGGCCACATTCATAGCCATCCTCGGCTGCATGCAGCCCCTGGGACACAGGTTAGACCCCCCTGCATTTGAAAGTATGAAGTTAAAAAAACTCTTATTATTCCTTTTTTTAAAAACACAGAACTTCAACAGCATAAAAAAAGGACACGGAAACCATAAAGAAAGAAACCAGCCAGAAATGAAGGATGCACTAACTTAAATGAAGACTAATTTTTTGGGAATCAACAGTAGAGCAGATGAAGCCAAGAATCAAATCAGTGATTTGGAATATAAGGAAGAAAGAAAAAAACAACAAACAAATCCATGCAATCAGAACAGCAAGGAGAAAAAGATCCAAAAAAATGAGGATAGTGTAAGGAGCCCCTGGAACAACCTCAAGTATATCAACATTTGCCTCATGGGGGTGCCAGAAGAAGAGAGAAAGCAGAAATTGAAAACTTATTTGAAAAAATAATGACAGAAAACTTACTAACCTGGTGAAGGAAACAGACTTATAAGTCCAGGAAGCACAGTGAATCCCAAATAAGATGAACCCAAAGGGGCCCAAACCAAGACACATCACAATTAAAATGCAAAAGGTTAAAGAGAAAGAGAGAATCTTAAAAGCAGCAAGAGAAAAGCAGTTAGTTATCTACAAGGGAGCTCCAATAAGACTGTTAGCTGATTTCTCAACAGAAATTTTGCAGGCCAGAAGGAATTGGCAAGAAATATTCAAAGTGATGAAAAGCAAAGACCTATGATAAGATTAGTTTACCCAGCAAAGCAATCATTTAGAATCGAAGGACAGATAAAGAGCTTCCCAGACAAGAAAAAGCTAAAGGAGACTTCTGGCCAAGATGGAGGCATAGGTGGACATACTGTGCCTCTGCTCACTACCAAAGAGGAAAAACAAATTAAAAAGCAAAACAAACAACTAGAATGGACAGAGAATCGAACTGAGCAGAAGTCCGACAGCCAAAAAATTAGAGAGGACAGGTTCATCCAGACCGGTAAGCGGGGTGAAGCAGCTAAAATGGCAGTTTGCCCGGAGATACTCACAGTGGGCGCACCTAGCCAAAATGTGGCCCCCGCACTCAGCGAAGCCTGTGGCTGGTGCACCCAGAGAAGCCTGTGGGAACCAGCAGGCCGAGACTGGTGAACCGGGCAGTCCCTCTTTTGCGTGCAGATAGACTAGCAGAAGGAGCTGGGAAGCGCCATTGCTCCCTCCCAGGCCCCGCCCCCAAAGGAAGCGTCAGGACACAACCACTTAGGTTGCCCAGCACTGGTGAACACCTAAGGCTCCGCCCCTTAAAGTAACAGGCATGCGAGAGAAAAAAAATGGCCCAAATGAAAGAACGGAACAGAGCTCCAGAAAAATTACAACTGAGGGACGAGGAGATAGCCAGCCTATCAGATGCACAGTTCGAAACACTGGTAATCAGGATGCTCACAAAATTGGAAGAAAGTTGGACGCAAATAAATGCACAAATGAAGGATACGCTAAAGAAAATGAGGGGAAATGTGCAGGGAACCAATAGGGAAGAGAAGGAAACTGGGACTCAAATCAACGATATGGACAAGAAGGAAGAAACAAGAATTCAAAAAAATGAGGAGAGGCTTAGGAACCTCCAAGACATCTGTAAACGGCCCAACATCCAGATCATAGGGATGCCAGAAGGAGAAGAGGAAGACCAAGAAATTGAACATTTATTTGAACAAATAATGAAGGAGAATTTCCCCAATCTGGCAAAGGAAATAGACTTCCAGAAAGTCCAGGAAGCTCAGAGAGTCCCAAAGAAGTGGGACCCAAAGAGGAACACACCAAGGCACATCACAATGACATTACCCAAGATGAAAAATAAGGAGAGAATCTTAGAAGCAGCAAGAGAAAAGAAGACAGTTACCTACAAAGGAATTCCCATAAGACTGTCAGCTGATTTCTCAAAGGAGACCTTCCAAGCAAGAAGGGGCTGGAAAGAAGTATACCAAATCATGAAAGGCAAGGACCTACATCCAAGAATACTCTATCCAGCAAAACTTTCATTTAGAATGGAAGGGCAGATAAAGTGTTTCTCAGATAAGGTCAAGTTCAAGGAGTCCATCATCACCCAGCCTTTATTATATGAAATGTTAAAGGGATTTATATAAATATGGAGGGATATCAACAGGGGAGTGTGAGGGGGAGAGAGGAGGAAAAGGTGCAGAGAATAAGTAGCATTAGCGGTAGGTAGAAAACAGACAGGGGGAGGTTAAGAATAGTATAGGAAATGTAGAAGCCAAAGAACTTATGTGTACGACCCATGGACAAAAACTAAAGGGTGAGGAATGGGGGGGATGTGGGGCCGAGAGGAATAAATGGGGGAAAATGGGACAACTGTAATAGCATAATCAATAAAATATATTTAAAAAAAAAAGCTAAAGGAGTTCATCACCACCAAACCAGTATTATGTGAAATGTTAAAGGGTCTTCTTTAAAACAAAGAAAAAAAAGATATAAATAGGAACAATAAACAGAAACAGACTCAGAGGTACATAGAAGACTTTGACAGTTGTTAGGTGGGAGGGGCTAGAGGAACGGATGAGAAAGGTGAAGGGATTAAGGAGTACAAGTTGGTTGTTACAGAGTAATCATAGGAATGTAAAGTGCAGCATAGAGAATATAGTCAATAATATTCTAATAACTACATATGGTGTCAGATAAGTATAAGACATAGTAGGATGGTCACTTAGTAGGTTACATAATGTCTAATCTCCGGGGTACACCTGAGACTACTGTAATATTGTTTGTCAACTGTAATTGAAAAATTGAGAAAATGATTTAAAAATAAAAAAAATAAAATTTGAGAGGAGAAAAAAAAACCCACCCTTTATATTATTCCTTTTTTTAAAACCAATTTTACCATAAGTGCTTTAACTTTATAGTTGTGAAAACACAGTCACCTTTGCATTTTTATAACATAGAGAACACTGTATACATATACCACAGAGAAATGCCAAATATGCACAATAACACACATACATATTTTGAGTCTATTTTTCCTCTTGATCGTTTCACTCAAATAAGTTGTGGTTAGTGAAGTTTAACTATTCTATGTCTGCTAAATGCCATCACTCTTATGAGCACTGCAGTATATACAGACTTTCATTTTTCTGCTCAAAACACATCTACAAAGCAGACAGTATTATTCTACCTCATAGGTGAGTTAACAAAGACAGAAGGTTTAAGTCTTATAATGCCACAGGGCTAGTGGAGGATGGAGTAAGCAGATTCCAGATAAGGGAATGGAAAAGCATATGGTATGGTGCGTGCTGCAGATGAGGGTTTGTATTTGCTCTAAATAAGAAACAAAATCAGAAAAAGGGTCCAAAATCTCTTTCCTTTCAAAGGTGATTTTAGTTTTGGGAAAAGCAAAAGTCACAGGGTGTCAACTCTGGGCTGTAGGGGGCTGTCACCTGGGTGATTTAATGTGTCACCTAGGTGATTTAATATTTCACCAAAAAACTCTGCTTGAGACATCATGCATGAGTAGATGTGTTGTGTGATGAAGCTGCCAATTACTAGTTGCCCATAGCTTGGCCTTTTGAATCATTGAAATAGTTTCCATAGAGGAATGTTCAAGCTTAACACAAACTTTGATGCAGATTCATTGCTCTACTTGTTCAGTCATTTTGAATGTCACAGTCACACAGCACACATGCTCACTCAACGGCATCTACCACCCCCACTGACTAGTACAGTGAAGTTGTCATTGTTCATACATGTGTATTCCAGTCCACTCTCTGTGGCTGCCAGGTTACATCAATGTTGCTCAAACTATTCTCGTTATATTAACAATGGCTGAATTTTTCTGGAAAGGCAGAACCCCGAAGTAAACCCAGAAGTGGGATTGTTGGATCATATGATAGTTGTGTTTTAAATTTTTTGGTGAACTTCCATACTGTTTTCCATAGTAGCTACACCAAGTTACATTCCCACTAACAGTGAGAAGTGCTGCTCCCTTTTCTCCATAGCCTATCTAACACTTACCTTTTGTCTTTTCATGACAGCAATTTAACAACTGTGAGGTGTTATCTCATTGTGGTTTTGATTTGCATGTTCCTGATAATAGTGATGTTGAGTATTTTTTCATGTACATTTGTATGTCTTCTTTGGAAAAATGTTATTCAGTTCATCTGCCAGTTATTTAATTAATTAACTAATTATCCTCACCTGAGGACCTAAAATCAATAATATTGACTGGTTGCCTCTCCTATATGTGCCCTAACTGGGGATCAAACCCACAACCTAGGCACGTGTCCTGATTGGGAATCAAACCCACGACCTTCCAGTTTAGGGGATGCTTCAACCAACTGAGCCACACTGGTCAAGGCCACCTGATGGTTTGTAATTGGATTGTTTGTTTTTTTGATACTGAATTGTGTGAGTTCTTCATGTATTTTGGATTTTAACCCCTTATCAGATATACAATTTGCAAATATTTTCTCCCACTTGGTAGATTGTCTTTTGTTGATGGTTTTCATTGCTGCATAGAAGCTTTTTAGTTTGGTGTAGTCCCAGTTGTTGACTTTTGCTTTAGATATCAAGTCCAAAAAAAAAAAAAAACATTGCCAAGGTCAGTGTCAAAAAGCTTACTCCCTGTCTTTTCTTCTGGGCTGTAGGGGGACTAGAATTCACATGTGTGAATAACGACGACTTCATTCTACTAGTCGTGGGGGCAGTAGATGCTGTTGAGTGAGCATGTGTACTGTGTGGCTGCTGCATTCAAAATGACTGAGCAAGGAGTTCCACGGTTTCAGGTCTTATGTTCAAGTCTTTAATCCATTTTGGGTTGATTTTTTTGTATGGTGTAAAATAGGAATCCAATTTTATTCTTTTGCATGTGGTTGCCCCGTTTTATGAACATCATTTATTGAAGAGACTGTCCTTTCCCCATTGTATATTCTTAGCTGCTTTGATATAAATTAATTGAAAATATATGTGTGGGGTTATTTCTGGGCTCTGTATTCTGTTCCATTGATTTTTGTCTAGTCTGCTATTGAACTCTTCTTTTGAATTTTTCAGTTCAGTATTATACTCTTCAACTGTGATTTCTGTTTGGTACTTTCTTATATTTTCTGTCTCTTAGTTGAAATTCTCATTTTGTTCATTTACTGTTCTCCTGACCTTGCTTACCATCTTTATGACCATCATTCTGAACTCTTTATCAGGTAAATCATTTATCTCCATTTCAGTAAGCTCTCCTTCTGGAGTTTTAACTTGTTCTTCTATTTAAAACATATTCTTTTGTTTCTTCATTTTCTTTGACTCTCTGTGTTGGTTTCTGTACATTAAATAAAACAGACACCTCTCTAGTCTTGACAGAGTGGGCTTATGTAGAAGATTAACTCCATTTTTTAAAAGATTTTATTTACTTTTAGAGAGAGGAAGGGAGGGAGAAAGAGAGGGAGAGAAACATCAATGTGTGGTTGCTTCTTGCGCACCTCCTGCTGGGGACCTGGCCTGAAACCCAGGCATGTGTCCTGACTGGGAATCGAACCAGTGACCCTCTGGTTTGCAGGCCAGCACTCAATTAACTGAGCCACACCAGCCAGGGCAGAAGATTAACCAGCCTGGCCCACATTCTTGGCTGTTTCTCAAAGCTTTGTGATTGTCCAAGCTACCTTCTTTGTTCTTTGTGGCTTCCAGTAATTGAAGGTGAGCTACAACCCATCCCAAAGGGAAGACTGCAATCAGCACAGGCTAATGGGTGGTTCAACTTTCAGGCAGCAGCTCTTTTGATATGGGTGATAGGGGTTCTTGTTCTTCCAAAATGCAGGACCAAAAGTTTCAAACTTGCTCAGCTAGTTTCTGTGTTTCCTTCAGTGGGAATTGCTTTGTGTACAGATTCAGTGTGTCCATGGGAGGAGGTGAGTTCAGGAGGCTCCTGTCTGTCCACCTGGGGCCAGAACTCAGAGCACTCCGACTGAATGTCTGTCACATTTAGTGTATCCATTCATCAGCTGCAGGACATTGGGTTGTTTCCACTTTTTGGCTATTATGAATAATGTGATTATGAACATTCATGTACAAATTTTTATGTGGACATGTTTTCATTTCTATTAGATAGATTCCTTGGGGTGGAATTGTTTGATTCCCTATAGCGCTATTGAACATTTTACAGAATGTTCCTCACAGTACAGTTTTAGAAAAGATGTTCTAAGCTATTATCTGGATCTTTTTCACGATACGCTTACATGGCCTTCATGGATGGTGTCATAATTCCAGGAGCTAGTGAAAAAACCACTGATAATTTTAATTCTCTGTGTTTTAAGGCCTGCTTCACTTGCTGTCTCTTCCATAATGCTCCCGTGTCAGACATAAGGATACCTTGGTACTACCACAATCTTTAATTTAACTTGCCTTAGAGAGAGAAGAATTAACATATTGATAATCACTTAGGCCTCAAATAAATCTTAACTCTTTAATTATAAGTACTCTTAATATTTGATGAACAGTGTTTTCATACCTACTGTGGTATTAAAATCATAAACTGCATTTTTGTAAAGACCACTTTATAAATTGAATAGATGCTGAAAAAATTTACTCTCATATTTTTTTACAAGATACATACCTTGATTTTTGCCTTCATTTCTTTAATGAGTTTTCTCCTTTTGAATTTTATCTTTTGTTTCAGTCTCCACTTTTCAATTTGGGGAGGCAGGAGGCGATCAGAAATATCTTGATCATCCACTTGTAGTAAAACAGCAGCATCTGGGAAAAATCCATGTTCTGCCAGTAACTGGGCCTCATCTGGATTGCGTGGGAAACCATCTAATATAAAACCTGTGGAACTAAGTGTACATTTCACAATTTACTTAAAATATTATAAATACTGAAAATGAAAAAAGTATGATAAATCTCAACTTTGTATAAGATATATGAGTAGTTTAAAAAGTAGTATCTTAGTTCTTGTAATATTTCTACTTGTATAAACATGATGTGTCTTCTCTCAAACGTATCGAATTAGATTAAAATTATAACATTTTATACTTATATTTATAATACAGGTAAGTTCTCTTTAACTGTAAATAGCCTTAATATTTGATGAGAATTAAGAGAAAATAAATTCTCTGCCTGGGAGGAATGCCCGGCCTAATGAATGTGTCACCCTTCATAAAAAGGTAGACTTGGCCAGCCCACCTTTACTGGGAATCCACTCTTCAGTAGTTTTTCTTTTAGTGATGCTTCCTTTCCTGAGACAATTCATACCCTCTTCCCTGGGTCCCCTTGTGACTCATGGCAGTTATTTGTGTATATATCCTGGCTCATATGTATTAAGACAATTATAATCAAATAGGACTATCAAACTTGTTGACTATGATGAAACTTGAAGAATCATGAATATAACTGAAATGTTAACACACTTTCATTGTGGAGTAACTAGAAAAGAATCAGGCTTTGAGAACTTGCCTTACTCAATTGAGAAAGTCAATATTGGTCCCTTTTGAATGAAAGTTTACCCTGCTCATCTAAAATTTGATTTGCTTAATGTTTTCTTCTTAATATGAACAGGAGTATCATGAATATTTGAGAGTTTCAGCCCTTAATTGGCATTAAAAAAAGTTTTCTATCTTATTAATGGGCAAATTTCCATCAAATGGCCACAGCAGGTGTCCTTTTCTTTAGCGATGCCTTCAGCATCATCTCTTCTGTGAGGAACAATTTCATTCCTGCTCTTCCAGCTGTCACTGCTTTGTCAATGACTTCTAAATCTCCACCTTTACACCCAACCTCTGTTCTGAGTTTCAATTCGAATTTTCAAAAGGCTGCTTAGTTTCTCCACCTCAGTGCCCGTCAGGAATTACACATGCATTGTACTGTCAAAAACCCTGATTATTGTTCATTCTTCCACACTGCTGTTCCTTCTAACCCGCAACTATTCAGGTGGCGAACTTCAGAGACATTTGGACTGCTCCCTCAATTCCCTCTTGGTTCTCATAAATACAGGCTAAGTCCTGGCATGCCCTTGTCTGTACCCACATTTCCGATTCTAACATTATACTTAGTTCAGGCTCTTATGATATCGCTCCAGACTAACGCAATGCCCTTTTTAAAATGTGTTGATTCTTTCCATATTATAAAAGCAACAAATCTCACTATAGAAAAAGTGGAAAATACAGGAAAGCATGAAAAAGGCAAGATTATCTATAATCTCATGTTCCAGAGGTTATTGATACTTTGTTTTTCTTTCCAGTTGGTTCTTCACGTGTCCATCTGTCTATCATATCATAAATGATATTGCATCTTCTTTTTAAACTTACCACAAAATGGCATTTCTTATGCTATTACAAATTCTTTGTTGTAACACATTTTAATGGTTGTATAATATTGTTATTTTATTTAGGCTTTTACAACTTCACACTTAACTTTTAATTCTTCAAATCATATGCTTTTTTAAAAAATGTATGTTATGGGGTCAGGAGCTAAATAATGAAGAACAACTCATGACTGCTATTGCAGGCAACCTACCCAAGTTTACTACAATTACTGATCTAATTTAGGGAAGAAGACATTACAATTAAAGGTGATGACTCATAATCCCCCTCACTCTTTTAGGCCAGGCACTAAGTGAAAGAGTGTCCAGAGGAGTGCTGGGGCTGGCCAGTTATTTCAATTCTCTATGATATAGTTTCCTTATCTCCAAAATGAGATAATAAAAGTTTTTATCCCATAGGGTAGTATTAAGGATTAAGTAAATTAATATGAATAAAACATAGTAGGACAGTACCTGGCACATATTAAGTTCCATTTAAGTGTTTGTTATTAGTATTGTGAATATTATTTCACTTTCTTCTGGTGGATACCAACACAAGAGATTCTGGTTTAGGAAAACAAAGTGAAGTTTTAAACTCTCCTGACCTGGAGATTCTTAGACTTGTCCTGTGTGGGGTCAGGCTTGTTCTTGGCTTTTGGTTAAGGGATAATACTATGGACAGTTATTAAGTGTTCTTAACTTAATTACTAAAAGACACATCATGGGCTTAGATCATGGGTTCTCAACCACAACTACACATTAGAATCATCTGGGAAGCTCTTAGAACTACCAATGGCTGTGTGCCAACTTTACATCCTTAAAGATTTTGATTCAATTGTTTTGGATTGGGGTCTCTGGCATCAGTATTTTAAAAATAATTCCCCCGATGATTTTAATGTATAGAATCACCAATTTACATGAGAGTAAAGGAGAAAATTCTTAAATTTATGTTGGACTACACTGTAAACTTTTGAGGGTAAGGCAAATTAAAGTATATAAATGTATAATCCTATATAAATTAAAATACCGTATTGGTTCCTTAAACCACCACTCAGAAAGAATTGCTTCAAGAATTTCGGGAGGCAATGGTTCATTTTCCATTATATTTAATCTGATTGCTTCTTCTTCTTCTGTAAACTGTATTTCTGAAGTCTAAACATGAAAACAAAACAAATTTAAACGTTTATATTAATTAGCAATGCTCCACTGCATAGCTGATGAGATTGGTTTTTCTCAGAACATTTTTTTTATTCTGTTGCTTGTAAACCTTTTAAAATTTGTGCTCTTTTCTTTAAGCCAATTTTAATATGGTGTTAAATTATACATATCTAAGAGGAGTTACCAGCTATTAGCATAACTGATTTTCATACATGGCCTCAGGATATCTGTCTTACCACTTTTTGTTAAAATCTTGTTCAGTTTATATCATAATCCTGTAAAGCTTAACTGATTTTTGTCATCTATCTTATAAACCTAGGTGCTGATTAAAGGGTGGGCTAGCTAGGTGGTCATCTGAAGTACAACCTGTACCATTTACAAGGGATCCTTTGAGAAGCAAAGGGTCTAGTTGTATCAGAAATGGTTAAAAAGGGAGTCAGAATGAAGAACTTTCTCTTTACAACCCCAGATAGAAACCACCTAAGAGAGTCATACTAACTTTCTTATAAGGCATCATGAGAATTAATATTCTGAAATCCCCATTGTCACTGCGGCAGATTTTTATTACACAAGATAAAAAAAGCAGAGAACACAATAATGAAAAACCTTACAGTCTAGGTAAGGCATATCAAATAACATAGTCCCAAGTAAATGCTATACTACACTCCTGTTAGGAAAAACTTTTCTGATTTTTATTGGAGCCATGAGATACTCAGTAATCTTATACTCTAGATTAGCAGTAAGATCTGTATCTAACATAAGAGGAGGATGACTTGTAAATGACTTTATGGGCTAATTTTTTTCTTTTTCTTAGAAAATTCATAAAGTTTTATATTGCTTATATTCTACCTTCCAAAAGTAATACCAGTAAACACAACTATCTGCAAAGAGAGTATCAATATTACTAGTGGCTTCTTTGTATTTTCTTCTTCAATCTTGACATTGGCCTGAACTGCAAGCTCTTCAAGTTCTTGTTTTGCAAGTTGTTCTTCCTCAGCATCTTCTTCAAATTCAGTTCCAATTTTCCTTTCAGTTTTGAGCATTAGTTTTTCTTGTAGAAATTCTTCAAACTGAATGTGAAAGATGCCCAAGTTTTCTGCTAACTGTCTTGCACAGACAGTTTTGCCAGCGCCACGGGGGCCCAGAAGGCATATTCTTAATGGAGGAGCCTGCCACGGGGGGGGGGGGGGGGGGGGGGGGGGGGGGGGGTGATGGTCAGGGAGAGGTGGGGTAAGGGAGAGTGAAGAAAAGAAAGTTTTGAGTAATTTTAAAAAAGGTTAATTAACTGGCTCCCCCCAAGACTGAATTATCACTTCATAAACTCAGGGATATTTTGCCATTAGGATATAAATTAACATGATTCATTGCATCAACAATTGTTCTCAGGGAGCATTAACAACCACAAGATCATCTTGATCTCTTAGGCCAAAAGGCGTTTGCTAAAAAAGAATTTTTTTTAAGTTTTTGTTTAAAAAGATTGGAAAGATACTTTTTTAGCATGATAAAAAAATCTGACAACTTATATTAAAATGGTATGTCAAAATGATCAAGCATTATGAGATCTATATAGAAATACACAAACTGTCTATGGTATAATGTTAAGAGAAAAAAGATTATAAAATATTTTATACACTAGAAAGAATGTGGAAGAGGATGAGAAAGTAAAACATAAAAATGAAGACTTGCCTAAAGCTGGTGTTACTATGTGTGTGCTTTGTTTTAAAGAATGAATAAAATATTGCCACAATGCATTTTATTATTGTGGTAAAATATACATAACGTAAAACTTACCGTTTTAACCATTTTAAGTGTACACTTCAGTGGCATTACGTACATAAACAATATTGTGTGACCATCACCACTATCTCTCTGCAGAACTTTTTTATCATCCCAAACTGGAACTCTGTACCCATTAAACAGCAACTTCTACTCTCTCTTTGTCTCCACCCCGGGCAGCCCCCTTTTTTTTCCTGTCCCTATGAATTTGCCTTGTGTGAGTCCAATCATACATACAGTATTTGTTCTTTTGTGTTTGCCTTTAATAAATATTTTTTAAAGAAGGTAGAAAACTGGTCCAAAGGTGATAAACAAGTAAGGATAAAAACGTTCCCACAAATTTAGGAAAAGGTTGATTGTTCTATTATCTACTTAAAGCAGTTTTAAAGCAGTTTAGTTGATCAAGGACAACCCCCCACTGGGACACTCTTGCGATCTTGCGAATCGGTGTCATTCCTTGCCCTTCAGAGTGGAGCGATCAGGCACGAATTTGCCCCGTAGCCATGCCTCTGAGTTGAACCGGTTGACGGCAGGTTCACCTGAGTAATCACCTTTCCACAGAGGATGTCAGCCCACTGAAGGCCGTGAACCTGTGAACCCCACACTGCCCCGGGATCCTATCTTATGATTGGCAGACTGCTCTGCTCACAGAGACTAACTGGTTACGGATATAGGAAGTCCATAAAAAGTGCCCAGGATTGATGATCAGAATAGGAAAATAGTTTTCACCTTTAATGGTCCTTTATGAGCTACATACTCCTCAGGATATGCCAAAAATTTTTCTCTAGCCTCAGGACTTGAAAAGTAGTAGGTCTTTTCTCGATATTTAGCTGCATCTTCTGTGTTGCCTGGTTGGAGGACGAAGTTTTCTTTGAGAACCACTGGACAAAAGTGCTTTGTGTCTCCCAAATGCCTTTTTTTCTCTTTCAATTTCTCTTCACTCTAGAAATAGTTTTTAACATTTGAAGAATATTTTAAAAAGTATTTTTATGCAATACTAAAGAGGGAACTAAAAAAATAATATCTCTTAAATAATATTTAATCCATAACAATACATCTTTAAAATAATTTGTAAAGACCAGTTCTTATATGGCCTTTTTAAATAAAGCAATATAAAACTATTCATTGACTACTGTTTACCAGTATTTACCATAAAGTAAACAATGTACAGTTGGATAACATTCTGTTTACTACCAAGTTATTGTTTTTCCTGGCTTCTACTGAACGAGAAACCTAAATACTGAGACTGAGCCTACATGCAAGGAATGAGTTGGAGCAAAAGCATGCAAGTCAAAACTTTAGATTACAAAATTTGTTCACTCATTTATTCTAGCAGATCTAAATCGCCAAGGTCTCTAACTACCTGATTAGGTTTCCATGAATAAAGTCTTACACATTTCATGATCATTACTTTTTAGTCAATACAACACAGGGACTTTAACTTTTCGTGAAGGAATGTCTTACTAGATGAAACCTGTAAATAAGCTTTGCTTACCTAATTAAAACATACCAGGGTTTGCCTAGTTTTCTCATTTGGGAGGAGAGATTGTTGGTAGTGATAAAATTTTCCTTTCACAAACTTGCATTTATAATTGGAGGGATGGATTCAGATGTGGCTGCTTTTAAATTCTCCAATCTGAACTGCTTACATTATATTTAAGTTGCCCAATTAATTACAAATTAGCTATTTAATTCCAAAGGTTAAAGCTTCAGGAAAAATTCAATTTAACTTGAAGTGATATATTTCTTAGGTTGCTGAAAATTATGGCATCCCAGAAACATGAGTTTATCTATGGTTTTGAAATACTGTTTTTGTTTTGGTTAAAAAAATAAAGGAAAACCATTTACATTTATATATGTATACACACAAACCATCCCCCACCAAATAAACAAAAAACCCACGATGATCCTTAGGCATGTATGACTTAAACACAAATTCTGACTGAGTAACAACAATGGAGGTTCCCCCCAACATTTAGAAAAGCTGTTCTCTAATGCAGAGGGAAGAATATACCATGGTATCAAATCTTCGTTTCTGATGAAGGAAGCAACTACAGAAAGCTTTTGTTCCAAAACAACCAGTGCTATAGATGAAAGCCCCAGTTACTCCCCCAGTACTACTTCAAAACAAACATGTCAAACTTGATTTTTATTAGAATAAAGTTATTTCTTCATGCTAATAAATCAAAAAGCCAAGACCCAGATTTTTATACACATAAATATATATCAAAAGCAATGCAAACAATTATTGGGCTTTGTCTTTTAAACAAGAATGCCAAGTTAGAATCTTCATAAAAAGCAATTACAACTTGAAGACATTTCGTATTTGCCTCTTTTGCCAGCACCAAGTCTGCCTCATCTCAATCTTTCCGTTTCACGAGAAACATGAATTCCCCACTGCTGCCTGTGACACCAATTCTTCCTTCAGGATCAAGACCTTTGACAAAGCCTCTCGGTTTATCAGCAGCAACTCTTTTCCTCCTTGATTTACTATCATCAGATTCATTATCAGATAAAGACTTTCTTTTTGTACGATCTTTTTCTTTACCAGCTTTTTGAGAATGAAGAAATGCTTCAATTAACTCTGGACAATCTAAATTTTCTTCATGTTCCCAAGTATTGTCAGCATCTGTGAATCCCTTCCACTTCAGGAAATACTCCACCTTCCTGTTCACTAGACATTGGTATAATACTTTTTCCCATACAAATTCTTCAGGCTCTGCCTCTTCAACTTTTTTACTCTTTCCATTCTGTTTCTTTCCCGTTGTTTGCAATGCAGTTTTATTGGAGGCCATTTTTAAAGAATGTTTTTAAGGTATGTTTTGCTGGTTATGCTATTACATTGTCCCATTTTTCTCTCCCCTTTCTCCTCCTCCACCCTGCAACCCCCTTCCACCAGCACTCCTCCTCCCTTAGTTCATGTCCATGGGTCGTACATACAAGTTCTTTGGCTTCTCTATTTCCTGTACTATTCTTAACCTCCCCCTGTCTATTTTGTGCCTATTATTTATGCGTATTCCCCCATTTCCCCCTCCTTTTCCCCCATTCTCCCTCCTCCTCCTCCCCGCTGATAATTTTCCATGTGATCTCCATTTCTGTGATCCTGTTCCTGTTTTGGTTGTTTGCTTAGTTTGTTTTTGTTTTGGGGTTAAGTTGTTGATAGTTGTGAGTTTGTTGTCATTTTACTGTTCATAGTTTTGATCTTCATTTTCTTAGATAAGTCCCTTTAACATTTCATAGAACAAGGGCTTGGTGATGACAAACTCCTTTAACTTGACCTTATCTGGGAAGCACTTTATCTGCCCTTCCATTCTAAATGATAGCTTTGCTGGATAGAGTAATCTTCGATCTAGGTCCTTGCCTTTCATGACTTTGAATATTTCTTCCCAATCCCTTCCAGCCTGCAAAGTTCCTTTGAGATATCAGCTGACAGTCTTATGGGAAATCCCCTGTGGGTAACTAACTACTTTTCTCTTGGTGCTTTTAAGAGTCTCTTCATCTTTACCCTTTGGCATTTTAATTATGCTGTGCCTTAAGGTGGGCCTCTTTGCAACCACCTTGTTTGGGACTCTCTGTGTTTCCTGAACTTTCATGTGTATTTTCTTCACCAAATTAGGGAAGTTTTCTTTGATTATTTTTTTCAAATGCTGGTAGATTTCCAATTTCTTGCTCGTTCTTTTCTCCCTCTGGCAGCCATACAAAGTGAATGTTGGAACACTTAAAATTGACCCAGAGGCTGCTTATACTATCTTTGGTTTTTTTGGATTCTTTATTCATCTTGTTGTCTGACTGGTTGTTTTTTTCTTCCTTATGTTCCAAATAATTGATTTGATTCTTGACTTCATTTGCTCCACTGTTGATTCCCTGTAAATAGTTCTTTATTTCAAGTAATGTATCCTTCATTTCTGACTGGATCTTTTTTATGCTGCTGGGGTCCTCACTAAGTTCCTTGAGCATCTTTATAACCAGTATTTTGAACTCTGCATCTACTAGATTGCTTATCTCCATATTGTTTAGTTCTTTCTCTGGAGTTTTGATCTGTTCTTTCATTTGGGCCATGTTTCATTGTCTCCTCATTTTGGCAGCCTCCCTGTGTTTGTTTCTGTGTATTAGGTAGAGTTGCTATGACTCCTTGTCTCAGTAGCATGGAACAATGTAGTTAGTGTCCCATAGGATCTAGTGGCACAGCCTGCCCTATCACCCAAGCTGGGTACTTGAGGCATGCCTTTCATGTGGGCTGAGTACACCCTCCTCTTGTAGTTGAGCCTTGATTGCTGTTAGCAGGTCAATGGGAGGGATTTACCCAGGCCATTCAGTTGCAAGGACTGGCTGTGACCACTGACCATGAACCTCTGCCCTCTGTGGAGGATCAGCTGTGCAGGGGCAGGGTGGTGGTGCTCTGTTGTGGTCTGTAGCTGTCCGCTGGGTGCACTGGCTCTAGGGTTTCCCAGGTGGTGCAGGCCCAAGGTCAGCCCCCACCTGTGTTTTGCCCAGGGCCACCCTGCCTGAGTTATACAGCAGTCTGAGATGGTTACTTGTGCTGGGCTTGGAGAAGACAAACTATAAATCTAGGTTGATTGCTTCTAGTGCTGGGCCTGGGGCCACTTAGCAAGAGTTGTGGGGGCTGGGGACTTACTGAGGCTGTCTGTTGCATGTTTGAAAAGATTTAGGAAGTTTCGAAGCATGAGCCAAGATCAGCCATTCATATGGAAAAGCCACAGTTAACAGCTATAAGTTGGGTGGGATAGAGCCTCAGGGGATTTCCAGGGTGGGATAGTATTAGCCAGGTTGACGGAGTTTCAAATATGGTACTCACTGTTTCTGTGGCTCTGTGTGGGGAGGGTTCAGAAAATGGAAAATAGCCTCTACCCACCTTTCTGGCAGAGAGAAAGCAGTCCCCTAGCTCCCTCCTTGATGGCAGATACTTCAGTTCCTTCCTATGTGCCACTGGTGCCTTTAAAGCTGCTGCCCTGGTGCTGGAGCTCAGAGAGAGTGAGTCTGAGTAAGTTTGTGTGTGGCTTAAGAGGAGCTGCATGGGACTCCAGAAGTTTCTTCCATTGACTCACTCCCCACTGGTCTTTGCAGCCAGAAGTTGTGGGAACTTCTTTTCCTGGCACTGGAACCCTGGGCTGAGGGGGCCTTGTGTGGGGCTAGGACTCCTCATTCCTGAGATATCCCTCCCAAAATTTTATCCAAACGTGGATGTAGGACCAGCCCATTCTGCATCTCCGCCCCTCTTACCAGTGTGGATGGATGTGGTTTCTTTAATTCTGTAGTTGTCAGACTTCCATTCAACTTGATTTCTGATGGTTCTGAATGATAGTTGTCCTATACTTGAGTTGCGATTTTGGTGTGTTTGTGTGAGGATGTGAGCCATGTTCACCTATGCCACTATCTTGACTGTAAGTTTTGGCACTTTCTTATGGTAGCCTTAGCAAACTAATATAACAGGAAGAAGTGGTAAATTAGGGAGAGTGGAAGTGAGGAGAAGACATTGTTATCAATAAAGACCTTACCTAAAAATATGTCTTGAATATTATAGACAGCCTGAGACTTGTCTGCAGATACAAGAAAGAGATATTGACTTTGCAGAACAGAACCAGACATGAAAGGATGGCAGAAGAAGCGTGACTGAAAGAAGAGAATCTAAATATAGGGAGGACAAAACCTGCATCTGTTAGCCACCCGACTTAAAGTCTAAGCAGCTCCTTAGTGATAAAATACTGGAAGTTGTTGTCTGAATCACAGTACATAACATTTGTTGTTTGACACACACATATTTGGGTTTAAACTTAATAACAACTGTCTGTTTATCTAACTTATTACATCATTTTGTTTCATTCCTAAAGCCCAAAATTAAAAGAATAACTCTTCATTTATTATTGATAGATGCCTGAATTGGGTGGCTATCAAAATTTTTGTGACAAAGGAATAGATTGTTTACTAAAATGAGTCATTCCTGTTTGAAAATACCATTCATTAGTATAATGCGAGCAACCTCTCAAAGATGCTACTGCTTTATTTTACTTAAAACACCCACTTCTGTTAAATTAATAGAAGATTTCTGTCTCGCCCTGTTTGGGTGGCTGAGTTGGATGGAGTGCTGTCTTGTACACCGAAAAGGCTGTCGGTTCGATCCTCAGTCAGGCACTCCAGGAGGCAACCAATTCATGTCTCTCTCTCATATCTATGTTTCTTTCTCTCTCTCTAAAATCAATTAAAAAATAAACAAAAACATATCCTGAGGTAGGGATTAAAAAAATTTAAAAAATTGTTCTGTCCCTAGTATCTATAGATTTTTCCATGAAAAATGTCTTTATCAATTTCCCTTTTCTTTTTTCGTGGTTGTAACATACCGCCTAAGCAGCCCTGGCATTTCAGGGGTCAAGGGAAGCTGGGGTGGAAGCAGAGTGTGTTGGAAATATTTGTATATGAAATTGAGGAGGCCTGCTTGTTTTCCTGAGGTCCAAGAGTGCTAACCACCATTCTGGATACGTGCGTTTCAATGCCGTGACCAACGTTAAGGAGCAGGAATAAAATACTCATACCTCTTCCTCTTCCTCTTCCTCATCTTCCTGTTCCTCCTCAACCTCTATTTCAGCATGAAAGTCCTCTGTTTCTTCCTCATAATCTTCTAAATTTAATTCCCATCCAGCATACTGGAAAGGTCCTGCAAGGGAGGAAGGAACAAACAAACATTTGGACAGATATTTTTACAATAAAATGATATTAGCAATATTGGTTTGGCCAAGAAATCCATACATTTTTTTCCATAAAAGAAAAGACACATTTTCATTATCACCAATAACTTGATTGATTTAGATACTTTGAGTATGTCAGCTATCTCCCATGTGGTATAACAGGGATTATTCTCAATTAATGTCTTGATTTGATCACTATCAACTTGAACTGTTCTACCTGACCATGGAGCAGTGTCAGCGAGAAATCTCCAGCACAGACTTCACAAACTATTTTTCACATGTTCAGTCAGTCACAGCACCTTCTCCATACACTGCACAAATCTTTTCCTGAGCTTCAGTTGCATTTTTATCTTTCTTGAAATAATAGAGCATAATATGCCACAAATATTGCTTATATGCCCGGCTGGTGTGGCTTGGTGGATTGAGCACGGGCTGGGAACCAGAGGGTCCCGGTTCGATTCCCGGTAGGGGCACATGCCTGGGTTCTGGGCCAGGTCCCCAGTGAGGGCCATGTGAGAGGCAACCATACATTGCTCTTTCTCCCTCCTTTCTCCTCTCTCTGAAAATAAATTTAAATAATCTTAAAAAAAATATTGCTTATATTTTCCATCTTCGATATTAAAATGGCTACACAAAAATTTACCAATATTGATGATTTTTTAAATGCACGCTGACATGATAGCTGTCACAACAGAACCTAACAAAATCATTTCAAATGAAGTTAAGGACAACTAAGCACTACTAGAGTCATCTTATGGAAAAAAACAAATACATTTTTTTGCCCAACCCAATACTACAGTAGTCTAAGATTAGGAAAATTAATTGCAGTGACTGATCTCTTACTTTAAATGTGTATGCAAATTGGCCTTTAGAAATGTTTTAAGCGACAACTGGCCAGTGCTGTTTGTGCACCACAACTGTTCTAATTGGCGGGTGCCTGTGCTATGAGAGTTGTTAAATATTTTAAACATCATCCCTGGATACGTTGAATGTTTTACTTTATGGACCATCAAGAAAGGCTTTAAACTTGCACAGTGCTTTTAATAATGTTACCTGCTCTTGACAGTAAATGTTAGGATTACAGTCCTTACTTTCCATTGTCTCAACTGCTTTTTGAAGTAGTTCCTCTGGAGTTTTGCCAGCAATCTCCAAGCGGAAAATTTGAATGGAAGAGTCAGTGAATGCTGTTTCTAGAGATTTCCACGTGGTGGTGAAAGATTTGATCTTCTCTTTAATTGGTTCCATTTCAGGAACATCAGGATAAGCATCTTCAGGGAACTCAGGTAGTTCAACTTTTGAGTAAAGGTTAAAGGAAAGGAAAAAAAGAGGTTTCAAATAAGGTATTTTACCCATATTGTCAAAATGATTTATACTTCATATTTTTAAAACATATGCAAGAAATAAACATGTTCTCGACAATAATGTGCATTTATAAATTCATATTTTAATCATGCTTCAATTTCTTATATTGGCTAGGTGAATTATTATCTATTAATAAAATTACTTGGATAATTAATATGTATTTCATATGGCATCTTTAACTGTTGATGAAATGTATAAAATTTGATGAAAAATGGTGTTATAAGCTGGATAGATGCACTTTTAATGTAATAAGCTAAATCAGCACAATGCATCAACTGGCATACAATGCAAAAAGAAGTAAGTAGTAAGTTCATACTATGCCTAAAATAAGGGACTAGATCCTTTGTAGGAGAATATGAAAAGTACTTTCATGCACTAACTACTTTTATTTTATATGCTCACCTGTTTCAGATAATTTAGTTTCCAGGTCCTCTTTGGGTTCTTTTGGAATTTCTGTTCCAACTATAGTTTCCTCAGTAGGCTCAGCCACTTAAAGAAGAAATCTAATAGTTAGTGTTTGAATTTTAAGACTTTGTTTCTTTATGAAAGTTTTGGCACAAACAAAATTTCAAAATACAGTTTAAATTGTATACATTATATCTAACTGAAAATATAGTTCCAGTTAGGAAAAGTAGAGCATAAAAATACCTAATAATATAAGGCAGAAAATGAAGAATATTCTTAAACATACTTAAGGACGATGACCAGAATAACATCTGACACATGATACATACAGTTCTGACTGGTAACAGTCACGTCTACAGCACTGGGCTAGAGCTGACCCTAATGGAATAGAGGCTGGCTTTAGATCATCCAAAGGAGGTTCCCTGGGAGAAACAGTAGGGAGATACAAAGCAATAAAACTAAATAATCTCCTAGACCTGTAACATTATCAGGAGACACTGTGGACACTGGAGCTCTCTCGTTTAATGTCTGATATGTCATATTTAATGAATTTCTATTTCTTTATTTGCTTTCGGTATTTTATGGCCTGTCTTCTTGCAAAAGGCAGGTGGGTAGGAGAACAGTCAGCCTAATTGTTTAGGTACTGAAAAAAATGCTGAAGTTTCTGAGTGGGAGCAGAAGTCACTGGAGGTGTAGGACTCTTAAAAGGAAACTGGGTGTTTTATCCTGCTAGCTCCTCTGTTGGGCACAAGGGATATGATTTTATACTTATTGTCCCATAAAGTTAATGCCAATCCATTTGATAAAAATGATCTATGTTGAACTTGAGATTTCTCAGTGTGAAAATTCCCGTTAGTCCTGTTTCTTTTACCAGATGACAGCAGGTTCCTAGCTGCCCCAGGCTGGATTTGGCTGCAGGTATTTGAAGACCTTTAGTTCATAGCACTAGTTTCTAATCCAGTACTAACTGTGCTTGGAAGCATTTATGATCCTCACTCCCACTGTGGTGGGGTACCCCATCTTGCTGCTTTAAGCCTACTTCCCAGTCCTGAGAATGACTTTCACTGTCCAGAGATGACTCTTTCTTGCCCTGCCCCAACCACCAAACTGCACCTCTGCAGCAGGGCTGGTTCCATGGGTGTGTGACCTGTGCAGTTGTACAGTCTCTCACTCAGAATGGCCTCACACTTACTGTAATGCTCTTTGGTTGTCAATTTGAAATTTTTAATAATTTTACCTTTGAACTTTGTTCTGTCACTAAAACCCAAAGGGGCCCCAATGGGACGACAGAGCATGCACACGAACAGAGATAGGTACCACAGGTGCGAGCCAGTCCTCGCCATCGCATTCTTAGAGAGTTCCTGATGGCCCGTCATGAGTGTAGAACTCCGGAGGACCCAAGGTGTGTGGGAGTACAGATGACTGAGTGTGAGGGTGGGCAGGCAGAGGTGCCGACAGACCCAAGCGACCGTGCGTTCCTTTTGAACGAGGGCTTGCTTCAGATGCAAGAAGGTGATAGCATTCAGAGAGACATGAATGACCAAGGAACCCCCACAGCCTCTCTTACTCATATCACTTTCCTGTAGTAAACACTTAGGCTGAAAATGATGACACAGAAGGAAAGGAAAGATAGGGCAACCCAGCGTTCCTTTTCCTTTCAGTCTTTCCTTACTCATTAGGAAGTTAAAGGTACAGAGTGTTGGTAGAATATGTGCATAGTAAGAAGTGAAATAAGAAGCTGAGTTAGTTTTGTGCATAAAACTTACCAGTATTCTGGTAAGAATAAAATACATATGTATATATGAGCTGTAAAATATGAACTGTGTTAATTTCAGTGATTCTTTTTTTTTTTTTAGATTTTTAAAAATTTATTTTTAGACAGAGAGGGAGGGAGAAAGAGAGAGAGAAACATCAATGTGTGGTTGCCTTTCGTGCGCCCCCTACTGGGGACCTGGCCAGCAACCCAGGCATGTACCTGATTAATAATCAAACCAGTGACCCTTTGGTTTGCAGGCCAGTGCTCAATCCACTGAGCCACACCAGCCAAGGATAATTTCGGTGATTCTTTATATGAGTTAAATACTCTTATATTTTTATTTAAAAATGGCATTGTACAATATAAAGATGAATGGTAAAATTCATGCTAATAATTTAAAGTTTTAATTTTTCTGTACTTAGAATGACATTAAATAACAAATAAAAATCAATCCACGACAACTTGTAAGAGAGATTTACTTTGGTACCTTTAATGGCATTTCCCCCTGCTTTTTAAACAACATGCCCCACAAATGATGTAGCCAGGCCTGTCCCTGAGTACCGAGATAGGGCAGAGCAGAATCAGCTTTCCTACAGCACTCCAAACCATGTGATTCAGAATTAATGGCTGTTCCCTGGGGGCTCATTCTCTGTTTTCATCCTGTTTCCATTTTCTTAACATATACACACACATGTACACACGCACACAGCAATGGACATGAGCAGAATTAAGGGCACGGCTGTCAATAAAGTCTGACCTGACTCAGATTCTGTTTCCAGAATCTCGGGCACTTCAGACTCCTCAGGTAAGTCCTCGGTGTCCTCGGCTACCTCAAGGGCTTCAGACTCTTCAGGAACATCGAGCTCCTCACCTTCAATCTCCTCATCAGCATCAGGGTCAGTCTCTTCCACTTCTAGAAAAAAATGAGAAGTAAATTATCATTCAGGTTAAGTCAGCAAATATTAATGGATGCTAGGCACTCTAATAGGTGCTGAGACCCAAAAAAAGAATCAAGAGTGGCCCCCTGCCCTCCTGGGGCATGGGGTTTAATGAGGGAAAGAGAGATATTTTCTATATATTTTACCTATTAAAATGTAGTGGCAAAGGATTCTAGTCATATACTCAAGAGTTCTATAGGAGCAACCAGCCTAAGGGTTCATTTAAAAGAGGAAATGTTTATAGCAGCCCCAAGTCTTATAACAGTAAAAAACTGGAAACATCTCAAATAAGGGAATGGGTAGACCTGCACTGCTACATAGCTGTAGTGCTACATAGCCACTACAAAATGTGGTTCTTGAGCACTTTAAACGTGGCTAGTTGTGAGATGTGATGTAAGTATAAATAAAATATACAATGGATTTCAACCTTGACTGGTATGGCTAAGTGGACTGAGTGCCAGCCTGGGAAACCAAAGGTTCACAGGTTCGATTCCCAGTCAGGGCACATGTCTGGGCTGCAGGCCAGATCCCCAATGGGGAAACCATGAAAGGCAACCACACATTGATGTTTTTCTCCCTCTCTTTCTCTGTCCTTCCCCCTCTCTCTAAAAATAAATAAATAAAATCTTTTAAAAAATTTAAAAATGTACAATGGATTTCAAAGATTTAGTATGGAAAATTGAATGTAAAATATATCAATAATTTTTGCATTGATTACATGTTAAAATAGTATTTTGGATACACTATATTAAATAAAATTCATTTCACTTATTTCTTTTTACTTTTTATGTGGCTATTAGAAAATTTAAAGTTACATATGTGGCTTGTATGATATTTCTATTGGGCAATACCAGGCTAGACTCTGCATTTTCTTATGGCTAATAATGAATAATAGAGTGGTTAATCAATACATTGAATGAAAATCTTAAAAGCATAACTTCACATTTTCAGTAGTTGCTGATGACCATGTAGTTGCTGATGAACAGAAATATATGCATGGAAATCTTTCAGGAAGAAGATGGGGTGAATTGCGGAGTCAGAAAATCCATCTTCCCAATTCCTTTAATAGATTTATGAAATTGACTGAGAAAGAAGGTAAAATCTCTGCAAAGATGATGTGAAAAAATAAATAAACTTGATTTCTGGATTGTTGTGGAAATTCTTTCCTTTCCTTTCAGTGAATACCTTCCAAGAATCACATTCTAGTGGTGAGTGATACCTCTGGTACCTGAATTTTAATGTAAATCTGGGTGATTAAGTCCCCAGAGGGAAGCATCCTGAAGTATCCTTACATCTCAAGGTCTGACCAGGGCTGCAGAGCATGCGGTTCCAAATATGTGACTTGGAATGTGGTGAATCTTTGGTGTTATATGGAGAATTTTATGGTGATGCACAAGAGGAAGAAGCAGAATTTGCTGAAACCTACTAGGGTATGGGATGTAGTTATGTGCTCTACACCAGAAACTCAAAATGTCTTCAACTAAATATCTCTTTTGGTTAAAAAAAAAAAACGTAAAATGTTCTACTACTTTTTCGAGAACCCTAGTGAATAATCAAGTCAGGAATGGATTGAAAAGTGTTCTAAGATCCTCTACTATCTGTGATTTTGACTATGTGTTGTATAGTTATCTATTGCTTCATAATAAATTACCCAAAACCTTAATGTTTAAAACAACAATCATATCAAATGTTAATCTAACCACTCCCCCAACAAAACACAATGATCACATATTATCCTTGTAGTTTCTGGGGTCAGGAATTTGGGAGTGGCTTATTGGCGGCTCTGGCTCTGGGTCTCTCATGAAGTCATCATAAAGATGTTAATCAGGGCCATAGTCAGCTGAAGCCTTCAGTAGGGCCAGAGGATCCACTTCCAAGGTGGCAACTTAAAGTCAGAACTGAGGTTCTTAGGGAGCAGAGGTAAGCCCTGCCCAAACTCCTGGCCCACAGAATTGGGTGCACAATAAAAATGAAGGTTTACAGTGTTGTGATGGCTTTTTGCCCAGCAATGGAAAACTGAAACAGATACTCAATTCTTTTGAAGAATGGACTCCTTTGGCAGTCTGATAAAACATAAGGATCCCACTTTAGAATAATGCTTTCAATCTCATAAAATAAGGTACATAAGAAGCCAATTACATTGAAATACAGTCTTCAAGACATCAAACAAAATTCTGTGCTATAGGAAATTTGTGCATCTTTACAACAAGAACCAGTACTTGGTTTAATAATGACCACAATTCGGGAATAGTGATAAACATACACAAGATACATAAAACTGTAATGTGGTATCTTCATTTTTATTGGTGACAAAGTTAAATTATTGCTAATACTACTGTGGTTTGTTACCTATATGAATTATTAGTTGAAGGAAGAACTCAATTTTAATGAAAGATTAGTTAAAATAAAGTTGTGATTATTTTTTAAAATTTTATTTATTTATTTATTTATTTATTTTTAGACAGAAGGGAACAGAAGGAGAAAGAGAGGAAGAGGGGGAGAAACATCAGTGTGTGTTGCCTCTCATGTGGCCCCCACTGGGGACCTGGTTCGCAATCCAGGCATATGCCCTGATTGGGAATCAGACCAGCGACCCTTTGGTTTGCAGCCTGCACTCAATCCACTGAGCTACACCAGCCAGGGTAAGTTGTGATTATTTTTTCATTCAAGTTCATAGGCCCCTGAATTTTATCTATGGTTTATCCATGGACCCCCAGGTTAAGAACTCCAGTCTTAAAAGAAGTTTGTAGGGCAAATTCTTCTGTAATGGAGATTGGAAGTTCAAGTGCAAATACAATGGATATAGTAAGAGCTTGACTGTTTTGTCAAGCAACACCCTTCCAATGGAAGTAATCCCAATAGCCATACATCACCTACGACCAGGGCAACCATGATAAGGCATGCTGCTCATGGTGTCCTGTGTGTACGCCACCTTCCGGGTACAGGAGGAAGTGTCTGTGTCAGGAGTCTTTTTCCTATGATCCATTACTCCAGTGACCATATAATGTATTACCCAAATTGGAACACTTTGAGAGTGAAAGGAGGTCAAATAAATACTTTTGAACCAGGGCCATAAACCTGGACTCTCATGGGCAAATGAAGAAATATGGTAACCTTGTCTATAATTCATTGAAATACTACAGTTGATGGCAATAATACTACAAAATTAAATTATGTATTATTAGCTATATCAATCTGTATTTGCCTTTTCTTTTCATAGTCAGAGCTTCCAATACCCTGGCATCTTCTTTTTCTTGTCTCAATTCCTCCTCTTTGTTTTTTCTGAAACAAAATAAAGTTCAAAGTTTAATTATCTTTGGAAATTCAGAGAGCTTACAAAATTATAAGATTTAAGGCTTAGAATGATAATAATAAACAGTACATTGTTTATAATAGTCTTTATATTTTTTACTTCACAATGTAAATATTTAATTTACTCATATTGAGGTCAGTTAATTTTCAGGGGTTTTTTTTGGAAGAAAATTTGGAAGGTTACACTTTGAAGAGCTGTGGCTATTTATTAGAAAACCTGTCAAAATTAATACAGGATTGTCTAACTATGTTAAAAAGGCAAATGAGAAAAATTGTTCCTTTTTTTTCTTCTGATTAATTGAGAAATGTTTACAATATAATCTTAAGTGAAAAGTATAATACAAAACTATGTATAATACAATTTTAATTTTGTTTTTAAAATGAATATAAATGATTAAAAGACTAGAAGAAAACTAATTAAATTGTTAATAATAGTTATCTAGATGATGGCATTATGGGAAAATAAAATCTGAAATGGAACCAAAAACAAAAAAAAAGTCAAAGTCTCATGTAAAGGCCTTGCAAGTTTTTTACAAAGGAGATAAACTTAACAGGATTAAGAATTCCGTCTTGGGCCCTGGTTTGGTTGGGCCTGACTCAGTGGATTGAGTGCCAGCCTGTGAACCAAAGGGTCACCGCTTTGACTCCTGGTCTAGGGCACATGGCTGGATTTCAAGCTGGGCAACCACACATTGATGTTTTTCTCCCTCCGTTATCCTCTCTGAAAATGAATAAATAAAATATATATATTTTTTAAATTCCATCTTGGGCCAAATATCTAAAGACATGCATAATTCTACAGCTTTTCCAGCATCAGTTTCCAAATGTGCCAGTCAAAAGCAGGATAATTTCTGTCATCACCATTAGTCTTTGATTCGTCTATCCAGGTGGTTTATCTAAGTGTCTCATAACTGGCAGCAAAATCCTGCCTCATTCTTGTCAGGTCTCAGATTCTTAGTAGCAACATACTTTATCTAGGTTTTGGATAAGGTGTGTCTCACAAAAGAGTCCTGTTTGAACTGCCAATTCACACACAGTCAAAACAGGAAAAGAGTGTAGAAACAAGACCCAGCCATCGCAGAGGTCTGGTCACGAGCAAAGCGAACTTGAATTATACCAATACTTTAGGCTGGATGGCAGGATTTGGCATATAGTAAAACAGCCCCTATTAATAAGAAACATACCTGTTGGGAGACAAGGTGTGGTAATGTTTTTTTTTTTGAAGAGACTATATGTAACTAGAACCCAAAGAATGCTGACTATAAGAGAATGACAGGCCTACAGAGCAGTCTTCCTGGACCGTCCTGGAGTGTGCTGCTGATACGAATGGGCTCCACTTTACTTCACTGGTCCCTGCTGAATACTTGGTACAGTTTTTTTTGATATTTTTTTAAAGATGCAGCTATTTTAAAAAGAATGTTAACATTCTTATATTTGTTCTCTGGTGCATTATCATGCTGATTCCTGAGGGCTAAAGTCCTAGATATACTTTCTAGGTCAAAAGCATACACATTTTAATTTTTTTTTATCCACACTGGAGGACCTTTTTTTCATTGCTTTGAGAGAGAGAGGAAAGGAGAGAGAGAAACATTGATGTGAGAGGGAAGTAACGACCAATTGCCTCCCATACGTGTCCGGACCGGGGATCACACAGGGTTGCAACCTGTAACCTAGGTATGTGCCCTGACAGGAAATTGAACCCACAACCTTTTGGTTATGGGACAATTCTCCAACCAACTGAGCTGCACTGGCCAGGGCCATATTTTAATTTTTAATAAATATTTTCTTTCTCCACCATTTTAGTTATATCACACAAGTGTATTTTTATTTACTTTTATCATGCTATTTCTTCACTTTGTGAATTCTAGTTAGCAAAATTATTTAAGTCACAGATAAATATGGTAAAAAGAAAAAAAAATCTTATCTGTGCTCATTTTTTCTTGCAGTGTCTTTTGAGAGTAGATATTTGATTTAGAATAAATTTGGTTTGGGACTGCAAAAACATCCACAACTCTCCTTTAGAGATTCTAGAAATATTTGTGAAATTAATGTTTTTCTTAGAATTAGTTAGAGTTGGATCAGTTAGACCACCATTTTGATATTAAAGAGGTTTAATAAACATAAATTCTAGGTAGATATTTAACAGCTTCATAAAAAATTTATTAACCTCTTAATATTCCAGGCAGATTTTACCTTGCTGCTTCTTCTTCTATTTTTTTCTTGTGTAGTTCATCTAATAATCTTTCTAATATTTTAGAGTCAATTTCAGGCTTATTCTCTAAGTACAGTCTATTAAGTAAACATTTTCCTGAAATGTAGATAAAGAAAATAATATTAATTTTGAAGTTCTATAAAGTATAGTGAGACACATTTTGAAAATTAACAAAATTTAATTCTTCCTAAATCGAAATATATTTTTCTTTAAGCATTTATTTAAATAGAGCCCAGATTCTTTAAAATATTAAGAGACCATCTTAATCCTTTTTAAAAGGTATATATTTACATGTCAAAAATGACTAAAACATGAAAAAATGCAGTATATTTTCCCCCAAAACTCTTTTCAAGTATATTTCCCTAAAATGTGAAATGGCAAAATATTCTTGGCCCACTTGTCAAAGATTAGTTGACCATATGTACATAGGTTTATTTCTGAGCTCTCTATTCTCTGTTGCATTGGCCTATAGATTTGTTTTTCTGCCAGTACCATACTGTTTTGATTATTGTAGCTTTGTACAAAGTGACAAAATAATAAAAATTTAGTTCTGCTATCTTGATGTATTTAATATGTCCCATTTGAGGTGAACAAAGACTAATATATAGTCTTGCCCTTAGCCTTATATATATTGCATTAAGGATTTATAGTGCTGACTGAGAGGAGGGGTGTTAAATTCTAGCTCCAAAGAATAATTATAGGGGCCTGCTGGAACATCCAGTGCTCTAGCACATTATTCTGGCCATCCACTAGGTGGATGGATGCCTCATTTTGTACACTAGATTGTAAAGGAATTGTTGGGGTGGTATTTGTACCTAGTGAGGGTAGAGAGTTTTCCATTTTATATTTTAACTAAAACTATTATCAGCAATAAAAACTTCAGTTTCAAATTGACATGATAAATATATACCAACCATTGTTTTCCGAATCTGACAAACAGATGACTAAATCTGGTGTAATTCCTTTTTCAATTAAGGCTATCAATAGTTCTTTTATAATAGGGCAGTTGTCCAGTACCCATCCTCCATATTTTGGGACACCAGAAAACCTCTTCTTGTTTTCTTCGACTACCTGTAAAAAAATTGACACACTGATACCACCACCATAGCTAGACAAGTTAAAGATTCTACCTTGATACATCACTTTTGTGAGCCTTAATCAACTGTCTTCTGAGTTATTCTGACTTTCAGAAGAAAATAAGAGAACCACTTAATTTCAAAAAAGACACTTAAAGAAAGCTGTAAGTTTTAAAAATTAAGAATGAGAAGCAAAAGCCTTTATTAAATAAACATAACAACACTTTCTTTGCTATGTTATTCCATATTATAGAATTCAGATCCTAATTTAGAAGGTGTGGGGTGAGGCCCAAAGGTCTGCATTTCTAACATGCTCCTAAGTGATGATGGTCTATGGACCACTCTTTGGGTAGTAAGGTCCTAGACCAGCTAGCTTTTTTTTAGTGACAACACTCTTCACTTCCCTTTTGCTTTTCATCCCTCAGTGAGAGAGCTGAGAAGTACTAAGAAGGTTACTAATAGCCAGGGAGGGGATTGGGTCAAAACAAATCCTGCAGGTGCTTAATGAGTTCTGCTAAACTCTCCTCTTCCCACCACTGAGCAGTAATAGCTTCAATACAAATATGGAAATTAGTAGTGTGGATCTGTGCATACATACATTATGAGGGTTTTAAACAAGTTTGTGTGATATCAAGTAATCAGAGAATGTTAGAATTAAGTCAAAAGGCAAGAGATGTCTTTCCAGACATCTCTGGCCCAACCAGAATTTAAGATTATCTGCTTTATGAATTTCCATCTGAACGAAGAGTCTTTAGAAAAAAAATGTAAACTTGTTGAAATGTATAACATTAAGAATTAGAGGGTAAAAAAGCTATAGAAAAGAAACACAAATAATAGAAGACAGAGAAAGACAAATACTGTATGATTTCACTTACATGTGGAATTAAAAAATACTAAACTCATAGAAACAGAGAGTATTGCTGGTTGCCAGACATGGGGGTAGGGGCAGGGGGCAATCGGTGAAGGGGGTCAAAAGGTACTTCCAGTTATAAGTCCTGGGGATGTGATGGACAGCATATTGTGACTACAGTTCACAATACTGTATTGTATATTTGAAAGTTGCTGAGAGAGTAGATCTTAAAAGTTACTGCACACAGACAAAAAAGTAACTGTGAAATGATGGATGTTAACTAACCTTATTGTGATAATCATTTTGCATATATGCATATATCAAATCACTATGTTGTACAACTTAAACTAATACAATATTATATGTCAATTGTATTTCAATAAAACTGGAAAAAAATAAATGGTTAATTAAAATGTTACCATCTAGTTGCAAAGATGTGAAAATGAAAGCAATGTTGACATATCATTTATAATTTCCCCATTTCAATTTTTTTGAAAAAAATTTAATGACTTTATAGTATTTTATTGAATAAATAAATCTTGATTTGTTTAATCACCCTCTGTTATATATATAATTTATATATAAATTATTACATATAAGTGATAACTTTATTATAACATGTGCTCATGTGACGGACATCTGTATGTATAAATCTTTGTCCAAATACACATTTCTTCAGGCTGGGTTCCCAGAAGCGTTTTTAGGTCAAAGAGAATAAGGAACAAACATTTTAAAGCCTCTGCATACACATTGCCACTTTGCTTCTACATCAATTTTCACTTCTTCTATGTGACTATATAATTACAGCCTTGCTAATATGATTGTTGTAAGTTTTAAAATATTTTTGCCAACTTTACAGAAATCATACCTCATTGTTTTAATTTTCAGATTTTTTATTGAAACTTGAACATTAAAAATTTTCAATTAACCATTTGTATTAATTTTTTTTTATTGATTGATTTTACAGAGAGAGAGGAAGAGGGGGAGAGAGAGAGAAAATAAAAAGAGAGACACATCAATTTGTTGTTCTACTAATTCATTAGTTGCTTTCTGTATGTGCCCTGACCAGAGATTAACCAGCAACCCTGACGTATTTGGACAACGCTCTAACCAACTGAGCTACCTGTTGAGAGCTGTATTTTTTCCTTGATAAAATAATCTGTTTACATCTTTTGCCTGCTTTTTTATTGGGATATTAGATTTTTCTTGATTTCTAAGAAATATTTATATTAAAGAATTAATATGTCATTTTATAATAAATACTTGCCTCAATTTGACCTTGGCCTTAAAATATTGATTTTCATAATTTTTTATATAAAGAGAATCATTAAGTATTCTCACCACTGAGATTTTACTTTAAGAGTTCTTCCACTAAAGGGAATTCATGCATCCCGCCATGGGAATTATAGCTGTAATGTTTCACGTCTAAGGGAGCAAGGACTCCCATGGAACATGAGACGGCAAGCAGGACCCACGTGTGCGACAGTGGAATCTCCTGTGGGTAAATCAGGATGGCATATTTCTTAGATTTAAAACTTGCTCTTGCTAAAACCTCTCTCTCCCTGGATCAAAAGAACAAATGCTAATGCTTAACTAGCTTCCTTACACTGATGCTAATCCTTTTAAAGTTCAGCCATACCTCTTGTCTTTGCATAATCCTTTTCATATACCTTCTGGGCTGTCTACCACCTAAAGTGAATCTATAATCTATGCGTGGTTAATGGGTACCATTCTGATGTGATGTCCCCGAGAACAGCAATAAAAAGCCAGTCAAGACTGCACTTGAGGCCTCTCCCATATGATGAGGGAGGGGTTGCGTGGTCCCGGAATTTCTAGTCCAGTGTATTATGTGTAAAATTTATTTACACGCCTGCCATGGCATACGAATCCTGCTGGCCAGAATTCGCGACATTCCACTGCATTCGTGCCCAGAATACTGGATGATTCCAAGATCACTTCAATATAACTACACTTTCTTCTAGTTCAAAATGCAATTTTTAGGCCTGGCTGGTGTGGCTCAGTGGGTTGAGTGCTGGCCTGTGAGCCAAAGTGTTGGTTTGATTCCCAGTCAAGGCACATGACTGGGTTGTAGGCCAGGTCCCCAGTTGGGGACATGGGAAAGGCAACAAATTGATGTTTCTCTCCCTCTCCTTCTTCCTCTCTCCCTCTCTCTCTAGAGATGAATAAATAAAATATAAAGAAAAAATGCCATTTTAACATTTAATTTTATATTATATGAAATATAATTTTCATAAGTTGAGACTCTAAATTGGTTTTCTCCAATAGTTAAGTTTATCAACACTATTAAATAATTCTTCCTTTCCTTTTGGATTGTGATGTAAACTTTATTAGCATATGGTAAATTATTAATCTCTGCTGAAGTCTGTTTTTGTATCTTCTCTGTGGTTCTGTTTATTCTTTTTAAAAATATATATTTTATGGATTATGCTATTAAAGTTATCTGAATTTCTCTCCCTTTGTTCCCTCTATCCAATACCCCTATTTCCTCCAGCAATCCTCTCCCTTAGTTCATGCCGCTGGGTTATCCATATCTGTTCTTCGGCTTCTCCGTTTCCTATTCTGTTCTTAACCTCCCCCTGCCTATTTTGTACCTACCCGTTTGTACTTCTTAATACCTGCACTTTTACCCCATTCTCTCCCTTTCCCCTTCCAGCTAATAACTCTCTAAATGTCTTCATATCTATGATTCTGTTCTTGTTCTGCTTGTTTGCTTAGTTTGTTTTTTAGACGCAGTTGTTGATAGTTGTGAATTTGTTGCCATTTTAATGTTCAGTTTTGATTTTTTTTTTGTACATAGTTCCCTGTAACATTTAATATAATAAAGGCTTGGTGATGATGAACTCCTTCAGTTTTATCTTATCTGGGAAGCACTTTAGCTGCCCTTCAATTCTAAATGACAGCTTTGCTAGACAGAGTACTGTATTTTGCCATGTATAATGCACATTTTTTTGCCCAAATTTTTGAAGGAAAAATAAGTATGTGCATTATATATGGATAGTAGTAATTTCATATCTATATAAATGTTTTTAATTTTTATTTATGCTTATGCATTAAAAGTTTAACTTTAGAAAGCAATAACAATATCCATATGCAAAATAACACCCTGGAATATGATAATTGGTTTGTTTCTAAATATCAATAAATAAAAAAATTGAATTAAAAAATTAAAACAAAAGATTCTTTTCCTGAAAGTTTGGGCCAAAAATGTGGATGCACATTGTACATGGGAGCATATTATATGCAGCAAAATAAGGTAATCTAGGTTTTAGGTCCTTGCTTTTCATGACTTTGAATACTTCTCACCAGTCCCTTCTTACCTACAATGTATCTTTTGAGAAATCAGCTGAGTCTTACTGGAACTCTTTTGTAGGTGACTCTCTGCTTTTCTCTTGCTGCTTTTAAGATTCTTTCTTTATCTTTAACCTTTGGAATTTTAATTATGATATGTCTTAGTGTGCTCCTCTTTGGTTCCAACTTGTTTGGGGCTTTCCATGCTTCCTGGACTTGTATGTCTATTTCCTTGGCCAGGCTGGGGAAGTTCTCTTTCATTATTTTTTCAAATAAGTTTTCAATTTCTTGCTCTTCCTCTTCTTCTTCTGGCATACCTATGATTTGGAAGTTGGTATGTTTGGAGATGTCCGAGAGGCTCCTTGTTCTATCCTCATTTTTTTTAATTGTATGTATCCATTTTAGTTTTTAAATATATTTTATTGATTATGCTATTACAGTTGTCCCATTCCCCCCCTTTATTCCCCTCCACCCCACACATCCCCACATCCCCCTCCTTTAGTTCATGTCCATGGGTATTACATATAAGTTCTTTGGCTTCTACATTTCCTATACTATTCTTAACCTCCCCTTGTCTGTTTTCTACCTACCATTTCTGCTACTTATTCTCTGTCCCTTTCCCCTTCTCTCCCCCTCCCACTCCCCTGTTGATAACCTTCTATGTGATCTCCATTTCTGTGGTTCTGTTCCTGTCCTAGTTGTTTGCTTAGTTTGTTTTTGCTTTTGTTATAGGTGTGGTTGTTAACAACTGTGAGTTTGCTATCATTTTAGTATTCATATTTTTGATCTGCTTTTTCTTAGATAAATCCCTTTAACATTTCATATAATGAGGACTTGGTGATGATGAACTCCTTGAACTTGACCTTTATCTGGGAAGCACTTTATCTGCCCTTCCATTCTAAATGAAAGTTTTGCTGGATAGAGTATTTTTGGTTGGAGGTCCTTGCCTTTCATGACTTGGAATACTTCTTTCTAGCCCCTTCTTGCCTGTAAAATCTCTTTTGAGAAATCAGCTGACAGTCTTAAGGGGAACTCCTTTGTAGGTAACTGTCCCATTTTCTCTTGCTGCTTGTAAAATTCTCTCATTTTTAATCTTGGGTAACGTAATTATGATGTCCTTTGGTGTGTTCCTCTTTGGGTCCAACTTCTTTGGGAACCTCTGAGCTTCCTGGACTTCCTGGAAGTCTATTTCCTTTGCCAGATTGGGAAAGTTCTCCTTCATTATTTGTTCAAATAAGTTTTCAATCCCTTGGTCTTCCTCTTCTCCTTCTGGTGCCCTTATAATTCTGATGTGGGAACATTTAAAGATGTCCTGGAGGTTCCTTAAGCCTCTCCTCATTTTTTTGAATTCTTGTTTCTTCATTCTTTTCTGGCTGAATGTTTCTTTCTTCCTTCTCCATTGATTTGAGTCCCAGTTTCTTTCCCATCACTATTGGTTTCCTGTACATCTTCCTTTATTTCACTTAGTGTAGCTTTCATTTTTTCATCTAATTTGTGACCAAATTCAACCAATTCTGTGAGCATCTTGATTACCAGTGTTTTGAACTGTGCATCTGATAGATTGGCTATCTCTTGGTGGCTTAGTTGTATTTTTTTTTTTTTTTGAGCTTTGATCTGCTCTTTCATTTGGGCCATTTTTTTTTCTCGGTGCGCCTGTTACGTATAAGGGGGTGGAGTCTAAGGTATTCACCAGGGTGGTGCAACCCACGTCGCTGTGTTGTGATGCTGTCTGTGGGGAAGGGGTCTGAGAGGGAACAATGGTGCTTGCTCCGCTCTCTGCTGGCTTTCAGTCACTTCCCTCACTACCCACAAGCAAATTGGGCCCTTCTGTGCTGATTCCCGGGTGGGTGGGCTTGTGTACTTTCTAGGACCCTGTGGGTCTCTCCAATGAACTCTCCTGTGAGGCTTGGAGTTCCTCCTGCTGGCACCTCAACCCCCACAGGTGTTTTCAATCAGTAGTTTGAGGCTTTATTTCCCCACGCCGGAACCCTGGGCTGTGCAGTCTGTCTCGCTCCCCAGCTGTTCCTTTATCCGTACTCAAACGTGGGACTGCCTGCTCCACCAGCCCTGGGCTTGCTGGGTCCGCCAGCCACAGCCTTGCCACGAGCCCTCTCCTCCCGGCTCTACCCGTCCTACTAGTCTGGATGAACATGTCGTCTTTAACTCCTTGGTTGTCGGACTTCCATACAGTTCGATTTTCTGTCAGTTCTGATTGTTTTTTATTTTTAAATTGTTGTCCTTCTTTTGGTTTTGGTTGTGCGAGGAGGCACAGTGTGTCTACCTAATCTTGGCTGGAAGTCTGTCCTCATTTTTTTTAATTCTTTTTTCTTCTTGCTGTTCTGATTGAATGCTTTTTTCTTCCTTATGTTCCAAATCATTGACTTGATTCCCAGCTTCATCCTCTCTACTGTTGGTTCCCTGTAGATTTTCCTTTATTTTGCTAATGTAGCCTTTATTTCTCCCTGGGTATTTTTTATGCTGTTGCAGTACCCAATGATTTCTTTTTTTTTTTTTTTAATTTATTTATTTTCAGAGAGAGGAGAAGGGAGGGAGAAAGAGCAATGTATGGTTGCCTCTCACATGGCCCTCATTGGGGACCTGGCCTGCAACCCAGGCATGTGCCCTGACCGGGAATCGAACCGGGACCCTCTGGTTCCCAGCCCGTGCTCAATCCACTGAGCCACACCAGCCAGGCCCCAATGATTTCTTTGAGCATCCTGATAACCAGTGTTTTGAACTCTACATCTGATAGGCTGCTTATCTCCATTTCATTTAGTTCTTGTCCAGGAGTTTTGCTCTGTTCTTTCATTTAGGCCATATTTCTTTGTCTCCTTGATTTGGCAGCCTCCCTGTATTTGGTTCTGTGTATTAGGTAGAGCTGCTTTGACTCCCTGTCTTAGTAGTGTGGCCCATTGTAGAAAAGGCACCTATAAATTGTGTGGGGTGGAAGCTTAGGTCATTGCCAGGGTAGGGCAACCTGTTTTACCACTCTGTGGTTCTTTATAGGGGAGGGCTCAGAGAAGGGGCAATGCTGCTCCTTGGCCTCTGGAGATCGCCCAGGAAGAAGCTGTCTCCTGGCACTCATTCTGTTGCCAGTCACTTTACTTATAGGGAACTGTTCTGAGTGGCATGGGGAATGTAGCCCAGCCCCTACTCAGAAAGGCCAGTGGGGAGCAAGGTCCGGCATACAGGACTCACGCCTACAGATAGCTTCTCCCATGGGGAATCAGGCCTGCATCGTACCTAGGCTACTATGAGACTTGCTTTTGCTAAAATTCCCTCACCCTGAATCGAGGCAGCAAATGTTTACTGCATATCTTTAAAGTAACTTCCTAAAATCTATGCAAAACCTCCCACAGATGAGTGTAACCAGTTCAACCACTTTTCCCTTTGCATTTGCAAATATCCTTTTTCTTTGATGTAATTAGCAACATCCTCTCCTTTGTTTTCTGTAAAAGGTAACCACCTAAAGGGAACCTATGCATAGTAAATGAGGACCATATGCCCAGAAAAGCAATAAAAGCCTGTCCAGGCAAGGGTCGCAGTCCTCTCTCACTCAGAGAGTGGCTATGCCATTCCCTTTTTCTCCACAGGACTTTAGTCCATGTGAATTTGTTTATCGCAGCCACAACACATGGACTCCACAGGCCGGGGTCTGCATCATTTACTTTCTTCCCTTCTCCCCATATGCCACTTGTGCCCCTTCCAGCTGCTACCCTGGTGCTGAATCCCAGAGGGGGTGGGTCTGTGTGAATCCTAAGTCTGTTGCAGGCCCTTTAAGAGAAGTCTCTTGAGAATCTCACAGTTTCTTCTACAGGCCCAGCCTTCACTGTTTTTTATAGCCAGAAGTTATGAAAATTTATATTCCTGGTGCTGGAACCCTGAGCTGGGTGTTCTGGTCTGGGGCTGGGATCGCTCGATCCTGAGGTATCCCTCCCAATTGTTATCCACCACATGTGAATGTGGGACCACCCATTCTGCTGCCTCTCCATGCCACTCTGTGTCTTCATGCCTCTCACATCTCTGCTTCTCCTACCCATCTGGATGGATGTAACTTCTTTGTATCCCTGGTTGTTGGACTTCCCTAACAGTTGATTTTCTGATGAATCTGGGTAATATTTGTTTTGTGGTCTGGTTGTAATTTTTGCTGTAGTTGTGCATGGAGGCGAAGCGTGTTTACCTATGCCTCCATCCTGACTGGCTATTTATTCTTGTATGACTATTGAGCTCATATACTACTGTTGCATTTCAACACATTTTACTAGATGGTAGAGCAAGGCTCTCTTTATTATACTTTGCCAAACTGTCCTTTCCTAGTCTCAACTATTGGTTCTTCCAAATCAACTTTAGAGTTATTTTGCCATTTTTCAAAACATATTGAGATTTTTTTTACCATTGCATCAATCTATAAATTAATTCAAGAAAGACATCTTAAGATTCTATCTTTACACGTAAAAACTTAGTAACTAACTAGCTACTTTATGAAAATAAGTTCCTACTCACAGAGATCATAGAAAACAGATGATGAGTAAAACAGTCTCCTGCACAGGTCTCTGTTCTCTTGGGAAGGACAATCTGATACGAGCTTTGGTGGTAAAAGCTCATGTGATTCCAGCCCCTACAACCCCAGAGTCACAGTGTACTGTCTAATGACACTACATATCCTCTATCGGAAGTATTTTAGTAACACTCCCTGTAGATTTGTGTCCTCCAAAATAAACTCTGAAAGCAATGGAGAAATGCTTCAGTGAAGGGCAAGGGCAGGACTTTCACAGTGCTAAAGATGTCCCTCACTTGCATGTCTCCTGCTCTAGGAAGCTTTGTCTCATCTCCCAGGCAGAGATGACAGCCCGACCTTGGTGGAACTCCTACACCTTGCATGTACCTATTTAACACTTAGCACATGATAACTCAATTATTGGATTATTGGTAAGCCATCTTCCGCCTGACTGATAACTCCTTAGAAAGAGCTGAGTTTAATTCATTTGATGTCCCTAGGACCTAGTACAGGGCACATAGTAGGTGCTTAGAGTGTTTCTGAAGGAATAAACTGATGACAGAACAACCTGAAGAGATGCAGGGGAAGTTGAAAGATCTCTTTTGGAAGCTCATAGAGAGATAGCAACTCATCTTGGGTACACCCAATACATTACAGAGTGGTTGTACACTCTCACGGAACAATTTTTTTCTCCTCACATAATTTTCAAATTATACTGCACCATTTTCAAATTAGAGAGAAATACAGAAATTCATTGAGAGTCCAAAATTAATTTGTTCTCTTTGACTTTGCTCTGAATGCTTACTTAAGGTCTCTGTGCAAAACAGACCCATATGGATAGCTTATTCTTTATAAACAAAAGATAACCTTTCTGATTTGCCATCAGTAGGGAATAGTATCTGAGGCTTTATTTTCCCCTCAGATTGGAAGGGGTCCATCACTCATGTGCCCATCCATCTCCACTATAAAAACACATTTAGGGTAGTTGGATAAAATTATCTATGGAGAAAAATTTGTCTTGGTTTACAACTAATTAGATAAAATATATAATTTTGGTACTGGCCTTATCTGCATCATCTTTTAACAAACTGAGTGGAATTAAAGACAATAAAACTTAATGAAGAATTATGTTCAAAGCTATGAAATTATATTGCATAATTGTTGATAAATAAAAACTTACAAAAAGCATAAGCAATTATTCATAGAGGTACATTATACATAACAATGTTGACTATAAAATGTACATGAATTTGAAGGCTACAGATTTCAGTATTGTCAATGAGGCTCTAAATTAATTATACATATACTAAGTTAACACTGTCTCAGTTTCTGTTAATGATAAAAATGAACAGCTGGATTCTTACCTCTTCCAGCACTGACTCTAAGATTTCAGCATATTTTTCATATGGCTGTTCAAAGTTCATATCCTTTGTCATTTTCATGGTCTCCTTAACTATAGAAACAACCTCTGGATGATCTGCAGTGACCTCGGTTATTGAGTCTTCTGTTGAGTCTAAAGTAAAGTAAGTTAATAAACTAATGCTATTAATAATTTTAGTGGACAATTTTATTTGCAATAGAACATAATTGTTAATACTTGACCCAACAAACTACTACCTATGTGTTACTGTAGCACATGCTAGGAAAAAGGGGAAATAGACTAGGAAGAAAATGTCAGGTCAGGAATCACAAAACAACAGAGCAGTGGCTTAAAGCCAGTGCATCAGAATGAAAGTGAATGAGGCAAGAAGTCCTATCAGGCAGTAGTCAAAACTCAAAAGCCAGAGAGAAGAGGTAGGCTCTGAATGATTCCAGGGGTCAAACTAAAACACAAGCACCTAGGGAATGAGTAAGAAAGTGAGATGAATACTTCTAATTACAAGCATGAGACTACACAGAACAGGAAGAAGACAGGAGATAGGTAAGTTGGAGGAAAAGAAGAAATGGTGACATAGGCTGGTTTCTTATGTGTTACAGTTTATTCTTGCCCTCATTGCATCCTGAGTGTCTCCTTACACAGCTGAGTTGGCTCACAGATGCATCATGTTGTAAATGAGACAGGAGATTGGCAGCTGCACCTGACCCCTCTCCCTCTGTCTTTCCAAATGTGCTTGCTGACCTGCTGCCCCTAGGTTCCATCCATCAGAGTCTCCCGCCAGAGCCCAACTGATCCTAGCCCAGAAAAATCCCAAAGGGCCTTCCATGAGCAGCTCCCTGCTACCCTCCCTGCTGTGAAGTTAAAAAGTCTGTTTTCAATAGTGGGGAGAGCCTGCAGTTCCTGGAGAGCCAGAGTGGAAGAGGCAACAACCCATGGTCTTGGAAAGGGGGGCATGGTGAGGCAGAAATAGCCAGGCAAAGATACTAAATGTGCTAGAAGCTGCTAGTTTTCCACCCAGTATCTATTCTCTTCTTTAGTAACTTCCCTGATTTGGTTGAGGTCAGCAAAGTGCCCAACTCAAAACACTACATCTTCCAACTTCCATTATAGCTTGGATGGCCCATAGGTAAGATGCAAGCAGATTTAAAAAAATTTTGGGGCGGCAAGTCTTTCTGTCATCTCTTTAGAGAGAAATAAGTCATCTGGGAGGACTGCAGTTTTTGTTGCTTGCCTTTTCTCTCTTCCTGTTAGGCACACTGATATGATGGCTGGAGCACCAGCAGCCATTTTATGAATTGTTACAGTAGCCACATGCCAGGGATGGCAGAACAGAAAGACAGATCTCCTGTCTTCCCAATATTCTTTTTTACCAAAACAATATACAGCATTATTTTTTTCTGTGTTCCCACATGTCCAACTATTTATAATAGAGTAGCCTTTAAGATGAAGTTGGGTATTAATAATATCTTTTTTAAAAAATTACATATTTCTCCTTCAAATTCTGAAGGAACTGTTTGTGATTTTTAGATCCACAATCTAAGAAAACCAAATTACCCAAATATTAATTTACCTTTTTTGAATCCAACTTTAGATCTTGACTGTTTTGAGAACTTTTTTCCCAACTGAGTAGTTTTAATTTTTTAATTTTTATTTTTTTAATTGAATTTATTGGGGTGACTAACACTGGTTAATAAAATAATATAGCTTTCAAGCATACAATTCTCAATACATCATCTGCATATTGTTTTGTGTGCTCACCACCACAAGTCAAGTCTTCTTCTAACACCATGTATCCCCCTTTTACCCTCTTTTGCCTCCTCTCACTTCCCCTTCCCTCTGGCAATCACCATACTGTGGTCTGTGTCCATGACTCTTTCTTTTTTTTCTTTGCTTAATCTCTTCACCCTGTTCAACCTACTCCCAATCCCTCCCCTCTGAGAGCTATCAGTCTGTCCTCTGTATCCATGAGTCTGTCTCTGTGTTTATTTTGTTTGTTATATTCTACAGATAAAGGAAATCATATGGTACTGTCTTTCTCTGACTGACTTATTTCACTTAGCATAATACTTTACAGGTCCATCCATGCTATCGCTGAAAGTAAATATTCCACTGTGTAAATGTACCACACATTTTTATCCACTCATCTACTGATGGACACTTGGGCTGCTTCCAAATCTTGGCTATTGTAAATATTGATGCAATGAACAAAAGGGTGTATATATTCTTTTACATTAATGTTTTGGGTTTCTTTGGCTATATTCCCCTTCTAAATATAAACATTGAACTGGTTTCCCTTTTATCTATGAATGAAATGTTGTTAACACCTACAGAACAGCATTAAATTGTAGGTAATTCTCCCCAAAAGATTGTGGTATAAGTCCAGGGACCTAGGATTCATGTCCCTAATTATTTAAAGTTAAAATAATAGCCATGGTAATAAAATAGATATATCTATCAGTAGTAGAAAATAAAGATAATGACTTACTTAACCTATAACTAAACCACGAGTAATTTCTGTTTCATATAATGCCCATAGATCTAAATTGAGAGAAATATATATCAAATTTTCCCTTCCCAAGGTGATGGCCATGTTTATCTCAGACACATGGGGCAGGGAGGGTGAATTTTTACCAGGGAGCACTGGCAATGCTGACATTCCCCAGCAGTCGGTAGAGGCACTGATGTCTGCTTCTACTTGGTATTGCCTCTCCCAAGGATGGGACAGACATTATGGGGAGGGGCTTTCTTAGTGTATTGGCTGGCAACTCCCAGAAGTCACTTGTCCAAAATTTTAATGTATGTGTGTTGGGGGAGGTGCTGTGTGTATATTGGGGGAGGAAGAATACCATACATAAGTTTCTGACAGTGCCCAGTTCAATTCCTACTAGACTTGAAATACATAGCATGCCTGTCTAATTCAGGTGTAAGAACCAAACAAAAACCATCAGCTCTACATTACATAATAAAATAAATTATAGATGCACTTAAAAACTAAATACAAAAGGTTGGATAAATTGTTTAAAAAAATTTAAAAAAGAATATTAGCATATATTAAATCTCTGGTTGAGAAGATGACTTTTTAAAACCTGAAAGTAAATGGAAGAAGTAACAAAAAGAAAGTAATGATTTGAGTACCAAAATATTAAAAAAAACCTCTATTTCAAAAACAGCAAGGTGATTTAAAAGACAAACCATCCAATTTGGAAAAAGACTATTAAAAATAGTAATTAATATAGAAAGTTTATATAGAAATCATACAACAGATATTATTTAGAAAAATGAGCAAAAGAAAAAAAAATGGTTACCTCAGAAAAAAGAAATATAAATGGTTAACAAATACTAAACTTCAGAAACAGTTAAAAATTAAAATAATAGAAAATACTGAGGAAGCAATGACTTTTAACAGCAACAGTTAAAAATTAAAATAATATCTAAAAAGAGAAAACTCTAGGAAGCAATAACATGTATTTCATCAACTTGCAGACAAAACTTTGTTTAAAATTCACTGAAGCATTATTTTTAGTAGCAAAACAATCTAAAAAATTACAAGTTTCCAACATAAAGAATTAATTAAACCTATTATCTATAAATAGTGAAATTATGAAGTAAATTGAAAGTGAGGGTTAAAATATCTCCTAAAGAAATAATGTAATTAAATGTTACATTATAAATCAAAAAAGGTAAAAATAGTTTACATTGTATATTTTCAATTATGTTAAAATATGAATGGAAAAATTTTATAAGGATAAATAGCACTAAATGATAACAGTTCACAGCTAAAACTCTAGGTTTATGATGGTTGAATCTGAATGCATTAAAAGAAGTAGAGAAATTTTGAAAGAATTGATTATTATACGATAATAATTTTGTTACATTTAGAAACATTTAAAAAAAATTGGGCGGACCTAATCATATTAGACTCCTCAGTTTCTACACTTTTCTTCTTTATTCTAGTAAATCTATTTCTGTTCTATAGCTTAAATCTATAAGAGAGACGCTCTTTGCTCCTGAACTTTCCCATTTTGGGGGTATTTTAAGCTTCAATATAAACATGACAAAATATAACTGAAAATAAGACCCATAAGGGTGGCATTAACAGTTCATTTTGTTACCATCTTTATCAGTTTTAGCAGCGTCATCACTCTCTGACTTCATTTTGGCCTCTTGATCGTCTTCTAACGAGCTTGCTCTTTGGGATTCATGAGAAAGCCCTGTGGTGAGAGAATAATATGCTTTATCAGCTCATGTGTTTATATTTTAAAAACTGGTCAATAATAACAGAAGCAATATATTTCTTTACCTTCGTCATCAAGTGAAGAGAACTCCCCTTCTAGGCTTTTATCAGAAGGGAACTTGTCATATTCCTTCACTTTTAATTCATTTTCAAGTTCTTTTAAAGCTGAAAGACAGTAACTGGCTGTATTAGCAGAAGGGAGTTTAGGGTAAGGAGTCAGGTACAATGATTCATTCCTCTGCTTTAAAGCCAGACAGACGTGGGTGCAAGTTCTGACTCAGTCAGCATTGTAAATCATTTTACCCCCTTGTCTCAATTTCTGCTCCGCAAAATGAGGACCGTCAAACTGAAACCACAGCTGCAAGGACGAAATACGATCATGGACGCTGCAACTTAGAAAATGCTCAGCTCATAAAAATCCTGCAATGGTTAGCAGCCACCCTCCGTATTGTTCTATCATTTTCTGTGTTTAAAAACCTCAGTATTCTCCACTAAAGACTTCTTCTTAAAAACATATTGGAGTAAGATTTACTAGCAAGAGTATTCCAATTTTTTAAATTTTAAGAAAGGTTAACACTATTATCAGATTTAGAATAATTAGTGAATTTAAAAAGAGGGTTTTAGTTTTGTAGCATATAAGAGATAGTATCTATTTCTATATTCTGATGGGAAAAGTCAATTTGTGGAATGCTCTAAAATCCGTAATTTTATGACATAATGTAATGTGAAAGGAATCTCTATAGACTCCAAGAAACATTACAGATCACTGATCTTCCTCCAGGACCCTGGCTAGCTCCCTCTTTTGATCTAGAAAATACAATAGAAAAATTATCTCATCCAATAGTAACAAAATGACAAAATATCTAGGAATAAAATTATTAACTATAGATAACACATGAGGAAAGCTATAAAATATTAAGGCAGGGCTCAAATATTAGACCCAAAAATGGATATTTCCACTGTTTCCATGAAAAGATTAAATAGTAAAGGAGCTAATTCTCATCAAGTGATTGTTTAATGTTAACACGGTTCTCCCACTGGGATTTGTTGTAGAACTTGACAAAATTCTACATGTATCCCAAAGCCAAGTACAGCTCCTGGTGTACATTAAGCACTCATTTTATGGAATAAGTGAAAGAATACATGGGAATAATTTCAAAACAAAATATTTTAAGGAGAAACTTGTATTACTAAATTTAAATGCATCATCACGTTTTAATAACTACATTTTGTATTAAAGACTGTAATAGAAAGATGAATAGAATAAAAAATTCAGAAGTTTACACACACATGAACTTAAGATGGCATTTCAAATCTGTAGTAAAAATACATATAATTTAGTAAATGTTATTTATAAAATTGGTCCACCATTGGGAAATTACAACTTAAATCTCCATCTAACACATAATTTATTACAATAATTATATATTAATTAGAAAGAAGCATTCTTTTTTCTTTTTAGTTTTTTAATTACTTTATTGTTATTCAATTACACTTGTCTGCATTTCCCCCCCCCCATCCAAACCCACCTCCCTCCCTTGCTTCCACCCTCCCCCTTGGTTTTGTCTATGTGTCCTTTATAGTAGTAGAAAGAAGTATTCTTTTAAAACAAAAAAATGCAAGTTTACATATACCATAGAATCACAATTAATTATTACAAATATAAATAGAAAAAAGAAAGGGCTGAAGAATGCATCAAATTGTTAATGGGATATCTCTGGAGTATAACTGCTCTTTCCAGTTTTCTGCGACCACTTGAGAGCCATAGAGGATAGGAGTGCAGACATCAATTTGAATCCCAATCACTTGCAGGTTGTCAACTGTGGGCAAGTACCTACCACCTCTGAGCCTTAGTTTCTTCATGTACTAAAAATGGAGATAAAAATACGTACCTCATAGGCCTGTTATGAGGATTAAGCATGCAATGCACTTAGCATAGCCCTGATGTATAGTAAATGCCCAATAAATATTATATGATATTACTTTTGTGATGAGAAAAACCTTACTAGGAAAAGAATATTTGGAATTGTAGCAGTGATGGTGCTAATAGACTACAGGTACACTGCCATAGCTTCTGGAAATCCAAATAGTGGTATTGAATCCAGTCTAAAATACTGAAGCTAATCTCAAATTTTGTTTCCAGATTTTTGAAAGTTAAAAATATCACAAGCAGTGTACATAGCCAGTGCTGCATGGTGTGTATCCGACTAAGAGAAGATGTTCAGATACTAAGCTACTTCCACGTGTTCTAATGTTACTGGTTGCAACAGTACCAACTATAGACACAAATTCTATCGAAGCCAATCAGTAAGTTTCAAAACAGCCATGAAATGAGAACTCCCATTTTTCCGGGAGAAAAACAGAAATTAAAACCCCCCAAGCCTTTGTGTCTATTCTTAAATATATATGAAGTGAGTTACAGGAGGAGGCAGAATGGTCAGGAGAAAGAAGAGCTGGGACTTTGGAAATTAGGTTCAAGTGTCAGCTATGATACCAACTGGGTGAGTTTCAGGAAGCCATTTACCTTCATGTGCCTCAGTTTTCTCATCGGTAAAGTTAGAGAATTATGGTAATTGATCTTAAGTCTTCTTTCAGTTTTCCTTTATGACTTTTGAATATTTAAAATTAATAGTCCTTAAATAGAAAGGCTTAATTTACAATCAGAGCCTGACATACAAGTCTAAAACAACAGCAGCAGCAACACACCAAACTCCATGAGTCGGGCAGAGTGGTGGTATTGTCATGACTGGTGTAGATAAGGTAAAAATTCTGCTCAGTCTCTGGCCAGCGAATAAACTCACTCTAAATTTGGAAGCTCTTTTTGATTCTTTTCCTTGGAAGTCTAGACTGGAAACCTTTCCTCTGTTGTTGAATCAGGTTAATGTATACTCACTTTTCAAGCATTTATTAAGAGGCTACAAATGTGCAAGGTGCCAGGATATCAAGATGAACAAACCAAGTCCTTGCCCACAGGTAACCAGTCTTAATTGTTAACTTGGCCTTTGAAAAACACATTTTAAAAAGACCACTCACCTTTTCTTTTAGCTTCTGCTTCTCTGAGAAGTCGTTCTTTCACAGTCTTAATAGCCTCTTCAGTGGCCTCAGCTATAGTATTTTTTATTAATGTTTCAAGGCTTTTATCAAAATGTGGTTGAACATGTTTGATGCAGTCAACTACCTGCAAAGAATATTTGAGAAAACCAACATAAGCACAAGTTACTGTAAAATTTAATTGTTCATATTGTTCATCTACCTCTGTATTTGTATCTATTCATATCTATATCTTTACCTCTCTTAAAAATCTTAATGCTATTCGAGGTATGTTATTTTCAGAATTTACTGTGTTTTTTTTTAAGATTTATTTTTATTTATTTTTAGAGAGAGGGGAAGGGAGGGAGAAAGAGAGGGAGAGAAACAGCAATGTATGGTTGCCTCTCACATGGCCCTCACAGGGACCTGGCCTGCAATCCAGGCATGTGCCTGACTGGGAATCGAACCGGGACCACTTGGTTCCCAGCCCGCGCTCAATCCACTGAGCTACACCAGCCAGGGCCAGAATTTACTGTTTTTTTTAATCGCTTCTCGGCCTTTTGGCTAAGATCAAGTGCAGAATTTACTGTTTTTTGAGTACTTGTTTTCATAGAAATTTGGTCATATTTTTTAATGTAAGATTATATATCTACATATGTATGCATCATGTAATATGTTTTCAAGTTATATATATATTTTAAAAATCAACTTTGTATGTATAACTTACATACCATAAGTGGTACCCATTTTAAGTATACAGTTTGATGAGTTTTTACAAATCTATACATACAACAATAACCATAATCAACATACAGAACATTTATATCACCTCTCCAAGTGCCCTCAAGCTTCTTTATAGTCAGTATGTAATTTTTTCCAAGGTCTTCCCCTTTGTCATAATGTTTTTGAGATTCATCAGTGTAATTATCAATAATCTATTAGCTTTATTGCTGAGTATTATCATTGTATGAATATACCAGGTTTTTATTCATCTATTGATGGACATTTGGGTTATTTCCACTTTTTGATTATTCTAAGTAAAGTAGAAATGAACTTTTTAAAAATTATATTTTATTGACTATATTATTACAGTTTTCCTGATTTTTTTCCCATTTGCCACCCTCCACCCAGCACCCCCCACCAGCACAGGCTATCTCCCCAACATTGTTCATGTCCATGGGTCACGCATGTAAGTTTTTTGGCTACTCCATTTCCTATACTGTACTTTACAACCCATGGCTATTCTTAACTACCTATTTGTACTTCTTAATCCCCTCACATTTTCACCTATTTTCCCACAATCCCCTCCCATCTGGCAACCATCAAAGTGCTTTCTGTATCCATGATGCTGTCTCTCTTCTTCTTGTTTGCTTAGTATATTTTTTAGATTAACTGTTGATAGATATGTATTTTTGCCATTTTATTGTTCCTAGTATTGATCTTCTTTTTCTTAAATAAGTCCCTAATATTTCATATAATAGTGGGTTGGTGATGATGATCTCCTTTAGCTTTTTCTTGTCTGGGATGTCTTTATATGCCCTTCCATTCTAAATGACAGCTTTGCTGGATAGAGCAATTTTGACTGTAGGTCCCTGCTTTTCATGACTGAATATTTCTTGCCAATCCCTTCTAGCCTGCAAAATTTAATTTGAGAAATCGGCTGACAATCTCATGGGAACTCCCCTGGAGGTAACCAACTGCTTTTCAGTTGTTGCTTTTTTCTTTTCATCTGTAACCTCTGGCATTTTAATTATGATGTGTCTTAGAGTGGGCCTCTTTGTATCCATCTTGTGTGGGACTCTCTTTGCTTCCTGGACTTGCATATTTATTTCCTTCACCAAATTAGGAAAGTTTCCTTTCATTATTTTTTCAAATAGATGCCCAGTTTCTTGCTCTTTCTCTTCTCCTTCTTGCACCCCTATATGTGGATGTTGGACATCTTGAAGTTGTCCCAGAGGCTGCTGACACTATCCTAATATTTTTGGATTCTTTTTTCTCCTTGTTATTGACTGGTTGCTTTTTTTCTTCCTTATGTTCCAAATTATAGATTTGATTCTCGGCTTCATCCTTGTTGTGGTTGTGCGAAGAGGCAAGCCATGTCTGCCTACACTGCCATCTTGACTGGAAGTCTAGTAGTGAACATTTTTGAAGTCTTTCTGCGAACACATGTTTTCATTTCCCTTGGATAAATATCCAGGAGTAGAATTACTGGGTCATAAGTTAAGTATAAATTTGACTTTACAACTAACCATTAACCTGTTTCCAGAATGGCTGAACTATTTTGCATTCCTATCAGCAATGTATGAAAGTTGTAGTTACTTTACATCCTCATCAACACTTGGTTTGTGAACCTTTTAAATTTTAACCATTTTAATGGGTCTGAAGAAGTTCAGTGTACTTTAAATTTATATGTCTTGAATCATTAGTAATTTTGAGCTTTTTTTGTGCTTCCTGACTACTCACCTTCTGTTTTTAAGCATGTACAAGCTTTTGTCCATTATAAACATTGGATTAAAATTTTGCATGTATTCTGAATATAAGTCCTTTGTCAGGTAGGTAATAAACTTCATATTGAATTGTTATAAATAGATTTCTATATGCCTTTTAAGTTTAAATAATATTTCCATACCTCTAGATTACATTTTACTTTTCCTTCAATAGTCTTATATTTCTTTATTCCATGCTAACATACATTTACACTATCATTTTTAATGGATGAACAGTATTATATTAGCTGAATATACTATAATTTATTTAACTAAAATACCAATAATATATACTTAGGCATACATATTTTTCATGTTATAAACTAGGCAATAACTGAATACAGTTATGTGTATATCTTTGATAGGTTCTTTAGGAAAAATCTATATAATAGAATTGACAGCTCAAAGGATATGCATGGATTTTAGGCTTTTAAATATATTTTCAATGGCCATCCCTAATACTTATACTCTCACAAGCAGTGTATGAGAACGCACTTTTCCCCACCTTATTAATAGTGATCTTTCAACTCCAACAGTTGACATGACACATCTCTGGCTTTTTGGCATCTCTCTGTTTAATGGCTATTTGTATCTATTATTTTGTGAATTGCCTATTGGCCATATATTTTTTCTACTGGGGCTTCATCTGCATATTAATTTGTAAGAACTCTATATTTTAAAATTATAACTGTTTACATATTGTGATGGAGAACGAGATAGATCAATGAAGGGAGAGGTCAAGGAATTGACAGGCCAGGGAGCTGGGAGGGTCACCTTTGTAGCCACTGAAACCACCAAGAAATATGACAGGAGTGAGTACATTGTGGAGAATACTCCCCGTGAGCTAGGAGGGGTGAAACCCAGAAAACAGACCAGTGGAACCAAGAGAGGTTATGGGTGGCATCACCTGCATGACATAATAGTCAAATCAAGGGTCTTTTGGGAAGCAGGAAGGGGCAATGGTCTGGAAGCTACGATAGATAGCTAGGGGGATGGATGTCTTCCCTACTCCAAGCCCAGAAGAACAATTACCCAACTGACGGTGTAAAATTAAGAAAACTGAGTATAAATCCTACAAACCCTAAAATCCTACAAATTATAATCAAGTATAAATAGGTAGAAAGCTGGCTAGCTAGCTAGCTAGCTGAGTAGTTACCTTTCCTTTGTAATGTTCTGCAAGCAAATTGCTAAGTGTTGTTTTCCCTGAAGACTGAGGTCCAAATACGAAAACTTTAAACGGTGGTGCTGGCATTGGTGGAAGAAGATAGGGACGTGGGTTCAACAAAAATGTTTTAAATGTTCCTTCTGATGACAGACAGTACATTTTACCTAGAAAACTTAAAATATGCCATAATCATAAACAACTGAAAAGAGATATGGGGAAGTTTTGAAATTAGGTTCCGAAAAATCTTACTTACGTCACGGAAAAGTCTGGCAATCCTGGAAGAATGTTACCTTCTTTTAAAACCACAGGACATGTTCGTCCCCACCTGCTTCTCTTCCATCTGAATCTTGGTGCAATGAATTTATAAGATGCAAGAGTACGAAACAGCTCATCCTATTAAAAACAAAACCACATTAAATATGTGGATGCCCTGGCTGGTGGCTTGGTTGACCACAGGCTTGATCCCTGGTTAGGTCACATATAAGAATCAATCAATGAATGTTTCATTCTCTCTCTCTCCCCCCGATCTTCCTCTCTCCCTAAAATCAATAAATAAATTAAAAAATAAATATGTAGGTATACATTTTGCAGAAATTAATTGTTTTATTTTTTGATAGTGCTTTAACTATTTAAGAAATAATTTAGAAAGTAAATTTTGGCTTTTTTTCTTAATGGCAACCATTCTGCACTTGTCCAAAATTTAATAAGTATATCATTTCTATTTCTGTTACGAGACCTTGTTTAAATTTTACTTAGCATTTTCTATTATAAGGCAGAATGAGCATAAGGTAGACAGTGTTTTCTATTCTTTGTTTCAGAAAACAGATACTAGAAAATTCTTATTGAAAAGGTTTGAAAATGAACGAAATTCTTAGTCAATTTACCTACGTTTTTAAATAGTAAGATATTATATATAGTCTGCTTTTGCATTTACTTAGCTCTTCCATTCTTCTTAGAATGTAAAGCTTCCCCCAGCAGTTCTTTCTGTTGATATTCTCAAGAGAAGTTAACAACCACTTCTCTATAGACTGCAGGTTGCTGAAAGGTTCACTGTCCTTGTGCTACCTTAACAGGGGACAAGAGGACTGGAGAGAGATAGCATGGTGGGCAACTGCCAGGATGACAGGGTCCAGGTTGGCTCCCTCCCACCTCCAGATGTGGATCTTACATTAGCTGCTGGCTCCGAGTTGACTATGGAGAACAGATGAGATGGGAGCTATGGTCTTGCCTGGACCACTGCAGCATCACAGAGCACAGAACCATGCACAGCGTAGAGCTGCTGCATGAATGTCCCCAACTGAGGGCTGGGAGAGATAGCTAAGGATAAAGGAAACTGTCAGTGTTTAGAGGATTTGCACAAGACTGAGAACTTTGTTGGTTGGGGCTACCTGCCTTTGCCATGGAGTACACAAGACGATGAGCTATGGACTGAAGCATACCCAGTCAAGTCAGGTGGCAGCCATTCTCTCCTTATCATCCTTATTTCCTGTTCCAACTTGAGAAAAATGTTTTCATAGGAGACCATGTTTCTCTCTCACCTTCAAGTCCCTGGAGCCACATGTCTACCGGTGCTGAGGGGTGATGAGATGAGCTTGCAAACGAGTTGGATGTTACAGTTAAACAAGGCAGGTAACACATGCATTTGTGTCTGCCACTTTCTTAAAACCTCGTGAAAATGACAGCAGAGGAATGAACTCATGAGGACACAGAATGGGAAAAGAGACCAGAGGAACTGATAGTCGACCTTCCACGGCTACCCAGTTTTGTAGCTACAAAGCAGATGGATGAGTGGTAGCTGACTTAGATCAGAGAGAGGTAAAGGCTCAATGTGGTGGCAGCGGTGGGAGTGGGGGTGGGGTGGGGACAACAAAAATCAAGTAGATTCACTCTGCGAAATCCCCCAGAGGCTCAGGACCTGTTGATACCAGGGACGTCTGAAGGCAGGGAATAGAGAGCAGAAGAAAGGAGGTTTGGTTGAAAATGTTTAAAAGGAGATTCTAATGGCTAGAGCCACTCTCCATTTCACTCGGTCAGCCAACAACCCTGTCCCTCTGCCCTTCCAGTCAGAAGACTGGAGGCTTACTGTCCAGAGGGACTGGGGCAGAGGGTCTTATAAAAGGAACCCCAGTCACAGCCACAGTCAGAGGGAGGCACTAGGGAACTGCGGCAGTTCTCAGAACTCCGGCACAGTCAGCAGTTACAGCCACTACCCTCAAGCTCCCCTCCCACCGGAGCATCTCGCTGAAGAACCTCTAGGCCCTCCCGTGATCCAGCCACTACCTCGCTAATGCCTGGCACACAGAGGCTCTTCAGCTCTGCTGGGACCGGCTGATTGACCCTGCACACATCAGCTAATTTGCTGGGCCCAGTAGAAAATAAAAATGCAGAGCCCTTTTTTAACGTTCTAAGAATTTCAAGACTGTAACAGCACGGCATTAAACTGATTGTGGGGCCCTTCTAAGCATGGCGTTCTGTGTGACTACACAGCTTGCCCCTTCAACACGGATGTTAGATATTTTAAATATTATCATTGGTTTTAGGTATCTTACAAACATCATCTCATATAATTCTTATAATAACACAATGTGGTAGAGGATAGTATCCCTTTTTAAAACAATTGAACAAAGGGCAAGGTTAAGCCAAGTCACAGATCTGGTGCCTGTAGACCTGGAATTCAAATCCAGATTATTAGCCATTTAGAAATCTTCTTTGGAAATTTAAGTCCTTTATATTCAACTCCTTTATATTGATTTTCTTCAACTCACCTACCTTTAGCTCAAGGGCATTCATCCAAAGTTTTTCAAAACACTCAGCAACTTCAAGATTATCAACCAGGATAAGCCAGGATTCCTCAGTGCCTCAAACTTTAAAGTGGGGGTTTTCATACTTAAGTGGGGATAGAAATCTTCTCTGGACCTTGTAAAAATACATTTCCAGGTCCCACCGCCAGACAGTGGTTCAGCTGGTCTGGGATGTGGGCCTGGGGAATCTGTATTTGTAGTAAGCTTACCAGGCGATTCTTTTGGAAGTGGTCTGGACTGCCAGGGGTATTCATACCAACTGCTAGAGGGGTATGAATAATGACTCCATTATACACAGTCACAACTTCTGCCCTTTTACGAAAAAGAGGGCAGGCATCCTCAGTCACATATCTTATGAACTATAACCTTAGGCAATAATTTCTAAGGACAAACTTTCTAGCTGGAAATTTCCCACAGGTATCATGGGTACTTTAAATTTTCCTCCACTGATGACCTCAAAGAGGAGGTTCAGGATAAGGTCTCAGTGCTCATCAGGCCCGTCTTTCTTCCTCTTCAGCACCAGTTTGTGCTACTTGAAGTCCCAGCAAAGGTCCCAAGCTGTGTCCGCCTGTTAAGATCTTCCTTGAAATGTCTCCAAAATTTGACTGCCCATTAAGATTAAGGGATTACACATTAGAGGCTAACAAAAAGGTCTTTCTTCAAAGATTACTTTATTTGAATTACAATATCTATTTATAAATTTTGGTATTTGTTTTTAAATTTCTATTCATATCTGTGAAACTAAACTTTCCAGAACAGATTACATCTCCAATTAAAGAGCCGTGGTCCCTTTAGCACTTAGGATTTATAATTGGATCACTATCACATCCATAATACATCAGTGCCAGGAACATAGTAGATATTCCAAAGAATTGGTAGAATGATTGAAAGAAGGAATGAATGCTCCTAGAATTCAGGGCTTTTACGTCTTTGTTTTCTTTGTTGCTACGGAATTTTTAAAGTGAACTTGATTTCTTTTTTCTCATTATTCCTCTCATTGGTTGATCTGCCTTTATTGTTTTTCTATGTTTCACAGCTTTGGTTTTGTTGTATTTGATGTCTGTAAGAATATTGTGCTAATATTACAGTTTTTCCCAGAAATCAAATCAATTTTTATAAAAGACATCCCAAAACTCCTTTTAAACCCTGAAAGGATACAAATTAAGGTAACGGCACACAGTAAAAACGTTCACTTTCACACAGTTAAACAGAACTTACATTGTCCATTACATCGTTCATCTCTTCCTCTGCACTCTGCAGTTTGGTTAAAACAGCTGCTCTTCGCAGGCTCAGAAACGCAAGTCGACTCATAACCGTCTAAATTTAAAGAACAAATCTTTAAATACAACAACACTTGAACATCTCAAATATTCTGAAAAAGTGATGAGCTCACGAGTAGAATATTTCCTTGCTTCCTCCTAGTTCTGGTTGTTTACTGGCAGTCTTTGGTGTTTCTCGGTTTATAGACACATCACTCCAGTCCCTGCCTTTGTTCTCACATAGCCATCTTCTCCCTGTGTGTCTGAGTCTCTTCTCTTGTAAGGATGCCAGTCACATTGTAGTAGGGCCCACTATAATTCAGTGTGACCTCATCTTAACTTGATTCACCTGAAAAGGCCCTATTTCCAAATAAAGTCACATTCATAGGTATTGGAGGTTAAGACCTCAACACATCTTTTGGAAGGAAGCAACCCAGCCAATACCAGTCTTCCCTCTGATCCCCAAATACTCATGTCCTTAGAGGTCTAGCTCTACAGGACCTCTGCAGGCAGAGGGAAGACAGTCATAAGAAGACAGAGGCAGATATTGGAGTTAGGTCGCCGCAAGACAAGGGATGCCTGGGGTTACTATAAACCAGAAGAGGCAAGGATGGGTCCTACCCTGGCGGCTTTAGAGGGAGCATGACTCCACTAAGACATTGATTTTGGACTTCTAGCCTGCAGAACCATGTGAGAATAAATTCCTGCTATTTTAAACCACCTAGTTTACGGCACTCTGTGGGAGAATTTGAAACAGAGTCTCAGTTGAGAGATGGTGAGAGAGACAAAGTCCTGATGGTACATGGTCATCTGTGGCAGATTGTAATTCTTTATCCACAATTCACCCTTCCCTCCCTTTCCTTGTTAATTTCCTAGTTCGTGTTGGGTAAAGTACATTCCCTATCGCATGGGTGTAGAGCTTCTCCATGTAACTTGTTTTGGCCAGTGGAATGTGGGCAGAAGTACCAGGGTACCAAGGCCAAACGGGGCTTTAACAGGCTTAGCAAGTTTCAAACAGGCCTGTTTAAGTTTTCTACCTCGAGGAAAGTGGGTCTTAGGTTGCAGAAAGGGGTCAAATTTTGGATACATTTCAAAGAAGCCTGCTGTGTATGCTTGATGCATGGTATGTAGGATGTGAGAAAAAGAAAAGTCAGCCCTTATCCTCCAGACAAGGGAGAGGGGTTAGAAACAGTTAATAATTCATCATGCCTTTGTAAGGACACCTCCATAAAATCCCAATAGTATAGGGTTTGGAGAGCTTTCAGGTTGGCAAACATGTCTACACCAGGACAGTGACACACCCCCAACTCCACAGGCACAGAAGCTTCTGAGTTGGGGGCCCTCTCAGACCTCACCCTATGTACCTCTTCATCTAGCTGCTCATCTGTGCCCTTTATTATGTCCTTTAATAAACAGGTCTTTCTGGTGCCCAGCCCCCATGCAGGAGCCCTCCAGGAGCCTACTCAGAGTCACCTCAATAGAACAAAAGATGCTCTTAGTGCTCTTATCACTTAGGAAATCACAAGGATTTGGGGAGCTCTGTGCCAGGAACCAGGGACAGAGACAAATATTTATTTTCTATTATCGAACGATGTCTGCTACTTACTTCAGATGTAAAAGTGCAAGATAAAACTCATGATCCACCCTCACCACCACCCCACCTCAAACACACTTCTCCCACAGTTTCCCCCTCTCAGTAATGTCAGATACAGCCTTCCAGCTACTCATCCTTAGAGTTTCAATTTTCAAATAATTTCAGATTATTTTTCACCAGACTAGGTTCTGCCTTTTTGCTACACCATTTTACAACCCTACCAGCAATGTATAAGGTTTCCAATTTTTCCACATTCTTGCCACACTTGTTAGTCCCTGTTTTTATTTTTGTTTTTTTAATTTCAGGCATCGTAGTAGGTGTGAAATGGTATTTCATTAAGGCTTTGTTTTGCATTTCTCCAGTGACTCATGTTAAGCATCTTATCATGTGCTTATTGGCCGCTATTTGCTTTTATTTTTCTCTGAGGCACTTTTGGTCATACAGAGATCTTAGATTCAAGTGCAGTTTGATTTAAATATAAACAAATCAGTAAATACATCATCATATTTTTAAGCATCAAAATGAATTTTTCAAACAATAAATGGTTAAAATTTAAATATATTTCTGATGGTTGTTAAAATAAGTACAACCCAGTCAACAACTTTTCCAAACTGTGGAATATATTTACTGAAAATTGCACTTACCGTGAAGAGCTCCTCTGGGGTCCTGTTTCCATCTAGCTCAATGAAATACAGGGAATTGTGTTCGGCCATCACTTCCTGCAAGTAACAGGAAAGAAACATTATAATCTAGAATCACTGGGAAAACTAAGTACAAGATAAGAATTTTAATATACTATGAAGAAATCTTGAAAGCTAAAATGCTGTACGCATGATATACTGCATGTTATTTTTGGTGCTCGAGCTGTTCAGAACGACCACACTGACTTCTGTTCCCTTCAGCGGCACGTGTTTGCTCTCCCGTGTTCTTCCTAGCATTAGGAAGTCTTATTCCTTGTTCATCTTTCAAAATTTGGTCATAGAAATGATACTTCGTTATCTTAATGAGCATTTCTTCACAATCAGTGGAACCAAACATTTTCTCTAAAGGCTTGTTACTCTTTTGCCTTTCATTTTTGTGACCTGTCTGCTCATATTTGAGGTCTGTTTGTCTCAGAAGGGTGAGAACTTACAGGTTAAAAGAAAACCATTTCTATGACATTTTCATAATTGATGTGGATATATTTCCAGTTTATCTTTTAATTTGAATGAGGTTTTTAAAAAATTTACTTCCAGAAGTCTCACCTGTAATGGAATTGAAGCCATAGTTTTTTCCCTTGTGATCTCATCACTTGTTCAGCTGAACGTCTGCTAAGCATTTACCTCTCGCCATACTTTGGGGACCGCACTGGGCATTGGTGACGGGAGTACGGAAGACCATGCACTTACCTTGAACAGACTATCTCTGCTTATTTTCCCCCTGTGAATACAGTTCTCTAATTTTCTGAATCTGATTTTAATTATGCTTTATTTCACGCCCAGTGCCAGCCGCTTTAGGACTATGCAGGATATTTTTATTGAAGGGAGACAGAATGTTATATATAGAAAGGTAAATCAGTGCTAAGAAGCTATGTTTAAAGGCCAGGGATTGAAGAGGAGGAAGGGAGGAATAAAAGCCATACATAAGAAAACAAATTTGGTTCTCTCATGGACACAGACAACAGTGTGGTAACTGCCAAGGGGAGGGTGGTAGAGGAGGGGAGGAGGGTATGGGGGGGAGATAAATGGTGATGGAGGGAGACCTGACTTGGGGTGGTGACCTCACATACACTGTACAGAGGATGTGTTGTGGGATTGTGCACCTGAAACCTGTATAATTTTGTTAACCAGTGTCACCCCAATAAATTCAAGAAAAAGGGAAAAAAATTGGTTCTCATTTTGGAGGGTAGATGATGAGAATTAAAATGGTTTACTTAGTTGTCTTAAAAAATATATAAACATCATAAAACAACAAAAAGCAAATTATTTTAGTTTCTCTGTCAAATAGGAGGCTTGGGGAGCTTGTTGTTCTATTGCCTAGACGTATGTCTGGACAAATACCCAGTTTCAATAAATGTTTGGTGAATAAATTTGCAACACAAATTTGGCAGTCTTTCCTGGATTTTTGGCCATATAAAAATGTGTTTTTCATATAACTGTAATTTTAATAATCATAGTCTTAAAACACTGATTATCTTAATTAAAAATTTCTTATTATAAAATATATAATGGCCTTTTCACATTTACCTATAATCAACTCTGAATGGCATCGCCACAGAAACCAATCTGGGGACAATTCTCCTTTAGATTGCAATTTAAGTAAATTAACAATTCCTTTTAAAATAAAAGATGCACCTTAAGTGTACAATTGTTTTGATAAATTCATAAATTGCAGACTGAAAGTGATTTTACTAAATAGTCTCTTACATGGTTTTCCAATCTCCAACCACAAACGAATTCCCCTAGTGACTTTTGAAAACTGCAGTTCATTTAGCACTTTTCAACAACACTAATGCTCTGTACAAGTAAAATAACATTGTTCTTTGAAACAGCCTTCGGGATGGAAACTTTATTCTAAAGGCATTCTTCAAGTTCAAGAGGAGGAGAGTCAGGCAGATGATATACAGAGGTGAATAAATGTGAAAAGTGTTTAACTAGTGATAAAACACAAATACCAATATTCCCATTTTCAGCAATATATCTTGTTCTTACTTCTAAAGCATGAAGAACTGTCTCCTTATAAAGTTTAACGAGGCTCTCAATATTTTCCAAATAATCTTCAGGCCTCTGAACTAAATGTTGAAGAATTTCAGCCACCATCTGCATTTCAGCAATATATGCCTAAAAGGAAAAAGAAAAGATTTTAAATAACTTCATGGTTGTGATTACTTAATTACAACCCACATCCCTTCCTCTTTACACTTAGATGCCATTTTGGAGGGAGAAGCAAGTGGAAGGGAAAATGAGAGACTGAGGGTTTTTATTTAAGAGAGATTAAACACCCTAAAGGGCCTTTACAGATGAATAAAACTTGAAATTGACTTTGATACTTATTAATTTTTTTGTGCTCCTCAATTAGTAGGGAAGAGAAGGGGAAGAACATCAGATTTTTAGAGACAAAATAAAGCAATTATATTTTCTCTGAATACCTGAAGTTTTAGTTCATTCATTCACTCATTCAATAAAGATTGATCAGGTGCCTACTATGTGCAGGCACTTTTAGAAGCTTGAGATACTATAGTGAATAATACCACCTAAGACACTGGGGATCCTACACCACACATTCCAGTTGGGGGATAAAGAACATAAGTAGACAAATAAATATATAACAGCTTAGGTGGTGGTTCAGTACAAGAAAGATAATGCAGGACACAGAGGATGAAGAGTAAAGAAAGAAGGTGCTATGTTAATCAGGCCATCATGGAAGGGTTCTCTGACAAGCAACTTTGAGTAGAACCCAGAAGGAAATGAGGGAGAGAGCCACACAGATTTCTGGGGAATGGATGTTTCCAGGCAGAGGGACTAGTGCATGTAAAAGTTAGCCCAAGGCCTAGAAAGTGTTCAATATCACATTTATTATTCTATTATTATTATCATCATATTATTTTTATCATCATATCAATGCATACAAGTCTATGTTTTATACCATTTGAATTATATTATCTATTATATAAGCTAATTTATAACTTATTTGAAATGCTTTAATTACTATTGCATTGGTCAAATAATATAATATCCTTAAGTATATGATTATTTAAGTATTCTAAAGTTGGACAGGAAGAAGGTTTCACAATTTCCACAATTATAAATAACATCTCACTGAATAGCTTTGTAGATAAATCTTTACATTGGTAATATTTTCCTTTAGGATAGTTCCTAACAGTAAAATTATCAAGCCAAAAATCATACATTTCAAAGTAGCTTAATACACACTATCTTTTCCAAAAGATGTCTTTTTTCTCTCTGTAGCAGAGGGCTTTGCTAGGATTCTCATGCATTCAGTCATTACACAGCTTCTTATCGTACCTCCTGTATACAGAGGACAGTTACAGGCATGGGGGATATAGATCTCTCTCCCTGCTGCATAAAGCTTACATTCAGTGGGGTAGACAGATAAGCAAGTAAACAAATCACTGAAGACTAGGTGGAAGGCTAATGCGGATGGAATAAGTGAGTAGGCTGGGAGAGACAGCGGGGATGAGATCAGGGAGGCTGGGTCATTGGCCTTGTAAGCCAAGTGAGAAGGTGTTTGGATCTTCACCTAAGGTAAAAGAAAGTGACTGAGGGTGGTAGCTTTAACAAGTGGCTCTGGCTTCTGGAAAGAATGGAATGGGATGGGGAGGGTCGAGAAAAGTGGAAGTCAGGAGAACAGTAACAGAAATTCAGGGACATTGTTCAATTTGCATGTATATAAAGGTGAACACTTTAACACCATCGACCCAAGTGGGTGGCAGGCAGGTTTGCCTCTGAACACGGCTGTGCCATTTTGGCAGAGATCACAACAAACTGGGCCCTGGGGCTGAATCCAGCCTAAAGGCATAATTTAATTATCTTCTGCAGCATTTAATTATCTCTAATTATCTTTCTACCTTCTTTTCCTATTTATTATTGTATATTTTTTCCATTACCATTTAGTTCCCTTCTACTCCCCAACTCTCAACCCTGGCAATCACTACACTGTTGTCCGTGTCCATGTGTCCTTTATCCTTTTTGCTCAATCCCTCCACTTCCTACCCTGCCCTCCCCTTAGCTGTCATCCTGCTCTCCATCTGTGAGTCTGTCTCTATTTTGCTTGTTAGTTCATTAGATTCCACAGACGAGTGAAATCATATGGTATTTGTCTTTCTCTAACTGGCTTATTTCACTTAGCATAATGTTCTCCAGGTCCATCCATGCTGCTGCAAAGGGTAAAACTTTCTTCTTTTTTATGTCCGGGTAGTATCCCATTGTGTAAATGTCCCATAGTTGCTTTATCCACTCATTTACTAATGGCCCCTTGGGCTGCTTCCATATCTTGGCAATTATAAATAACACTGCAATGAACATAGGATAGTTTATATTCTTTCGAACTAGTGTTTTGGGTTCCTTCAGATACATTCTGAGAAGTGGGATCACTGGATCAAAAGGCAGATCCATTCTTAATTTTTTGAGGTATCTCCATACTACTTTCCACAGTGGCTGCACCAATATGCATTCCC
>PVJI01007830.1:0-75464 GCA_004026765.1 Micronycteris hirsuta | reverse complement strand
AGTTTTCATTAAGGATTAATATTGGTTTTCTATTATTATTATACAGGGTGGGGCAAAAGTAGGCTTACAGTTGTGAGTACATGAAACAGAGTTTCTTCTTATATCATTATTTATTAATTATTACATTATTTTCCACACAAACAATCATAAATCTACTTTGCCCCATGCTGTATTCTATTGATTATATTATCTTGGCACCTGTTGTTATTACAGCTAACTTTTATCTAGTAAGTATTTTATATTTATTTATTTATTTTTAGAGAGAGGGGAAGGAAGGGAGAAAGAGAGGGAGAGAAACATCGACATGAGAGACATCAACTGGTTGCCTCTCACAGGCGCCCAACTGGGGACTGAACCCACAACTTAAGCATGTGCCCTGACTTGAATAAAACCAGTGACATTTCATTGAGGGATAATGCCCAACCAACTGAGCATATAGATGAGGACATAAGTACTTAATATTTACTAGCTCATTAAATCCTCACAGCCCAGATAAGGTAGGTAGGTAGTATTATTAGCCCCACTGTAGTGTAGTAAAGAAACTGAGGTGCAGAGACGTTGAATGTACTAAGGCTTAATTGAATAACAGATGATAAGATATATGAGGGGTGACCCCCAAAACTGATATTTATAAAAAATTGTGTACTAATCCTTACATGTTTAAATTTTAGTCACCTCCAAAGTACTCTCCATTTGATGCAATGCACCTATTGAGACTTTTTCCCGCTGTTAAAACAGTTTTTGAACTCACTGATTTTGATGCCTTTTGGTGCTTCTTCTGTTTTTTGTTTTACCTCTTCCAAATCAGCAAAATGTTTCCCTTTGAGGATTTCTTTTCATCAGGGAAATAAACCAAAAAGTCACTAAGGGCAAGGTCAGGTGAATAGGGAGGGTGGGGCATGGGGGTCATGCCATTTTTGGTCCAAAACTGCTGAACACTCAGTGTGGTGTGGGTGGTTGCCCTGGTAAATCACCCATCATGAAATGGGCAAACACGTTGAAAGTCTTCCAAAAAAAATTCACTGAAGCTGAATGCAGCCTCTTGCACCAAGGCCAGATGGCGCACTGATAGATGGGTTCCCAGAACACTCACCTAGCAGGAAAAGCCTGTACTACAAGGGGCCCACCCTCCAGAAGATAATTTTGGGCTCATAATCTAAAAACTCACAGTCTGGGTCCAGAACCCATGCTTATCACCATTACTTTATTCTGAGTCCTACAAATTAGAACTAAACATCTTCCTTTAAATCTGAAAAACATAAATTGAAGCCTAAGTGCATTAAAGTGTTTCAAGGCTAACCTATGGACCATAAAGAGCTAAAATCATAAACTTGACCTATTAAGGTAAATGAATAGATAGTTAAACTAAGATGTAGTAAATACAGTACAGACTCAGTCTGCTAAGAATGAACTTTCAAGTCCTGTTTCTGGGGCCAAACACTGAGTTTTCATGAACAAACAGCTCTCTGTCCATTGGAGTTTCCATAGTGTCTATTATCAATACTGTATGAGCTGATCTGACCCAAAGACAGATCCAATTAAATGACTTAGTACCTACAAAGAATTCAAAGCAGGACCTGGCAGAAGTGCTCAGTAGATGTCAACAATCACCATCATCATCATCATCATCGCTTTTAAATATACTAATAATATTTTGGTGCATATAGGGAGTGCTTTTGTTTATTCAGGGATGCTCCCATTTACTTTTAGTGATATTTTTGTGCAAGTCAATTGAAAGAGATCTGTGAATTTTTCCCTTTGGCTCTAGTCAATCAGTGTATTTTCAAAGTCTTCTAAGTCACAGGAGATGATAAAATTCGGAATTGTTGTGTCCAGATGTAGAGTTTGGAATAACAATGTATGCTGTTTGGTGTTACTTGGGTGATGCTAAGGGTAAGAAATGACAGAAAAGAAAACGAACTTCATTTCAACCTTGTTTTCCAGTACTCTACACCCTTCTCAACTCTTCTCTTACTAAATTTCCTATTTCACTTTTCTTTCAACAGCACCTGCAACTATTGAAAGCCTCTGTCTAATGCATGAGGCATGTGTCATTTAATCACTTAAACAGCAGTGTGAGGAAGTCACCCTGTACCTTTCTCTGTAGGAGACACTGACCTTGAATTGGATAGATTTGGACTGGAATCACAGCTTTGCCATATAGCAATAGTGAGACATTGGGCAAGTTTTTGATCTCTTTATATCCCATTTGTTTTATATGTGAATGGGGAGTAAATGCAGAATACTATAAAATTAAAACTACTTACAGACTAGGCACTACAACACTATAACAACACTATACTTGTTTTTTTTTAAAGAGTTTATTTATTTATTCTTATTATTTTTTTAAGATTTTATTTATTTATTTTTTAGAGAGAGGAGAAGGGAGGGAGAAAGAGAGGGAGGAACAGCAATGTATGGTTGCCTCTTACATGGCCCTCACTGGGGACCTGGCCTGCAACCCAGGCATGTGCCCTGACCGGGGAATCGAACTGGGATCGTCTGGTTCCCAGCCCGCGCTCAATCCACTGAGCTACACCAGCCAGGGCACTATACTTGTTTTTATACTTCCAAGAATTCTATTGATTTCTGCAGTGCCATTTTAATAACTTTTTATTATTTCACCCTATTTAGCTTACTTTCTAATATTATCTTATAATGGCATTGTTTCACTAAGTGGAAAGACTTAAAATGTCTTAATAATCCATAGTATATAAAGATACTTCATGTAGTTATACAGCATATGATAATTTTTTCACAAGGCAATTTAGCAATAAGTATCAACAGCCTTAAAATTTCTGCATATCCTTTGATGCATCATTTCATTTCTAGAACTTATTCTAAGGAAATGATCCTGGATACACACGGTAACATTAGGTATAATGATATTATTTAAACATGCTCAACAACTCTCCAACAATTAAATATATTTTAATACACTTTGATAATTCATTTTAATACTATTCAATAACTTAAAATACTGCAGGAGTATATGTACTAACATGAGAAGATATCATGGTATATTTACTGAGAAAAAAGCAGTTTTAATATACAATTTGGCTTCATTTTATAAAAAGAAGTAACAGAAAATATAAAAAGTATAAATAAGAAATTTATAAAGATGTTAATAGCAGTTATTATTGGTGGGATCAGAGTTGATTTTCTATTTGTCTTTTTGTTTTCTGTATTATTTACAAAATTTTCACTAATGAAGACTAAACAGCTGACAGTTTATCAGCAGAAATCTGGTTATAGAGAGACATATAAATGAATAGATACTATACACAGAGAGAAAGAGTCCAAGAGAGAAAAGACACTCAGAATCTGTAGGCATGTGGTAGGAGACGTACACACACACAGCTGTGAGAAAAGGAAGGTGGACGTGTTAGCAGGAAGAAACCGGAAACTGTAAATCAATGCAGACAGCATGATGAGGTCAGCACTATGTAACTAACCCTTTGTGATGCCTCATGTCGCTGCTCCTAGTTTCACTTGTATATGCTTCTATATGCCTGCCTGTGTGTCCTTTAAACAGATGGTTTTAGAGTAAAGGGAAAACAGAGCACACCACTCTGACATAAAGATAGCCTCAGTTTTCACCTCTCAGCACTACTAAAAATATTAGCTTTCAAAGCAACTAGTTTTTAATTCATGAATTGTGTGTCAAAGTCACTTCCCTTACTGTACTGGCTGTGTAAATTTTATGTACTAACTTTACCCATAGCTTCATCTTATTTTAGCTATTCTTGTTTATTTCCTACATTTCCTTACTTAAAAATATAATCATATATGTATCTCTATTCCTCAAATCTTTCTAGGAACAAAGAAGATATAAACATATTATTAATTAATAATATCAAACTTACCCGAAATGATAATATTCTGTGGCTGAGACAATTTTCCCAGTGATAATGGAGCTTGAATGGACAGCTAAGGATGATCCATTTTTAGTTCCTACTATGTTCAATTAGTGTATCTTTGGAAAATTCAGGTTTGAAGTATTTCAATAAGAAATATCCTCCAGTAGGATATTTCTTAAATTGCACACTGGTTTAGTTCCTCTGCCATTTCTCTTGTGTTTCCCTTCATTCCTACATAGGCTGTCTTATTTAAAGTCTTCACCATATTATTTGATATCATACTTTCTGATCTCCAGGTTTCCAGACACCCATCTCAGTCCCAAAAATATGCCCAGAAGAATAATCTCTCTAACATGTAAAACTGTTGTCAGGACCTCTCTGTTGCCAAAAGGTCTCCTTAGCATGGACTGCAAGTCTGCCCCAAGCTCTCCCCACAAGATCACCAGTTTTTTGTCTAGTCACACTGAATTATGTGAGGTTCAAAGAAAGAACCAGGATAATTCATGCCTCTCCACTTCTCTTCACATTGCTCTCCCTGCCTGGACTGCTCTTCAACACCCTGTCTCACCAGCAAAAACCTTTCATCTTCCAAGATAACTCAGCTCAAACACCATGACCCTTGTAAAACGTTTCCTTTTCTTTTTTTACTGTTGTTGTTTACCATTTTTATTATTTTACAATGTAGTTATGATTAAGGTCATTATATTCTTTGGGCTCATGACCTATAAACATCATTTTTTCCCATTACAATTTATACTCAATGTTGTTCTGTATTAGTTTCAGATGTACGGCACAGTAGCCAATTATGTACTAGCCCACAGAGTGGTCCCCCTGATATTTCAAGTACCCACCTGGTCCTTTACAATACTATGGATTATATTCGCTCTGATGTAATTTACAACTCTGTGACTATTCTGTAACCACCAACTTGCACTTCTCAATCCCTGTGAAACATTTTCAGTCTTTCTCAGGTAGAACTGATCACTTCCTCTTTTGTACCCCCACTGCAGCTCATAAGATGGTCATCATTATAATTTATTTCTATTTTTCTCCCTTTGGTATTCCCAAGAAGGTCAGGCTTAATTCATACCTGTATCCAAGTGCCTAGCAGAGTGCCTGACACATGGCTGGGGTTCGCACAACAAACTCTCATTGCATTGAATTCCTCACTTAACTTGTTTATTTTTTTCTGCTTAGTCCTCTGTGATTATTCTACCGAGAAGTGTTGTGCAATGTTAAGGAAAAAGCAGCCACAGCACCAGGCAATCAAATGGCGTTGAACATTTGTGAACAGACTCATTCTGAGCAGCGGCACGGGATGCTGGCTCCGAGACAAAGAAGCCCTGTCAGTCTTTCCAGGACCTTCAAGGAAGTGTTTCTCAGACTGTAGGTGTTAACCCAGTACTGAGTCGAGAAACAAAGTTAGATCAGTTAAGTCAAGAAATGAATCTTTCCAGTCACAAGAGTTTGAAGAACTCTGGAAAAAGTATTCTGACAATAACCATGTATCCTCAATGCATAAAAACACTTTTCCTTTTATTTCAGCCATTCTAATACATGCAGAACATAAGAACACCTTCAAGTTCTAGGGTCAGAGCAATCCTGATTCATGACTACAGTAAAAAATCAATTAAATCAACAAGCTCAATTAAATCAACCTACCTTTACATGTAGTCCAACTGTAACCAGGACCGTGACCTGTTCCCCGCCCACGGCCACCTGGCCAGTTCTCTGTGGTGCTGGTTGGGCAAACTAGAGGCAGCCTTGCTCGCCCCAATCTTCTTGGGGAAGAAAGTCCTAGAGCAGAAACCTGAGTCCCTCTTGTGAGACTGGATCTTTCCCTGACCCTAACCTGACTGACCTCCACGTTGCTAGGCTTTTTCCCCCAACTTCACCCCTACCCTTAGTAACTATTTTCTCCTTTTCTTTCTGGACATTGTTCATACTGACCACAGGCTGGCGTGGCCTACTTCTTGCCTTCACCAGATGCACCTGTTGAAGAGACTGTCTAGAGAGCCTGGCACTCATGTGGATTCTGCCATGCCCTCGTGACAGTGGTACAATTCCCAGGTATGCCAACCTACTCACTGGGTGCACTTTTCTTCAGGCATCCTCTAATCCTACTAAACTCCAAAGATGTAAAGGATAAAGGTATTGATCAATTTTGGTCCTCTAGGAACCATCAGATCTGCAACTGTTCCAAATATTATAATGAATTTAGCTGCAGTAGAGAATAAAGCTCAACTTAAAAGCCCATGATCTTGATTTTCTTTGTACAACGGAACAGCTGATAGTAGTTCGAGTCTTATGCTATAGTCACAGTACTTGGGAAATGCTGCTATTTGTTATTGGCATAAAAGGTATGTTTACACAGACGTGCACATATGCACATATATATTTGTGAGATTTCAACTTCACAAAGTACTTCCAAGCTTTTATTTCTGAGCAATTAGTGTTTTATGCAGATTTCATCTTTCTCAGACTCTTAACTTTATACATTGCTGAACATTTTTATTTCAATTAGTAGAGGCACTCACTGATTGCCAATTTAACAACTTTACGTCCTTCATGCCTGCAAAACTAAGGCGCCTTAGTTGTACAACTTCTTACCTACTTTTCAGAAAGAACAAACTCATTTCTGAGAAAACTATAAAATATAAAAACAAGCCTAATATAGGTATATATCTTAATAAATGCTAAAAACATGATAAAACAAGTTTTATCTGAAAGTAGAATTTTAAAGGGTGCTTGTTTTTAATATGCTTTGCTTCTTTAACAGCAAGAATAAACATGGTTGATGAGAAATGAACAAAGTAAATCATTATTTCCACAAAAGATAAAAAACCGCCCGGCTGATGTAGCTCAGTGGATTGAGCGCGGGCTGGGAACCAGAGGGTCCCGGTTCGAATCCCAGTCGGGGCACATGCCTGGGTTGCGGGCCAGGTCCCCAGTGAGGACCATGTGAGAAGCAACCATACATTGCTCTTTCTCCCTCCCTTCTCCTCTCTGAAAATAAATAAATAAAATCTTTAAAAAAAAAAAAGATAAAAAACCTAAAAAGTAAATATTTTATAAAATTAGAACATCAGACACATGCGGGCAGACAGGAACTCTTATACATACACGCTGATCCATAAATAAAGAAATGCAAATGCAGGAAAGCAGCCTTAAAAAGGAAAACTTCTATCACAACTCTAAATATGAGCAACCCAAAGGCGACACTCACTAGCAGTCAGCAGATGAAAGAGGATCCCTGGGAAATGAGGAGGACTAACCAAGCCGAACTGCACTGCTGAGTGCCGGTCTGCGTGTGTGTGTGAGGGGCTGGGAGTGGTAGCCGGACCGCAAAAATGGGTAATACACCTATAGATAAAAATATTCTTTTACAGACTATTATCTAGAAACTTTCGATGGCTTATTTGCAGATTGTCATAACATTAACAATCCCTTTAATGTCACAGTTGAAATATTATTCAAGTACAACATTGTTAAGTTATATATTTGTTTTTTGTGATTATCTTACAACATTAACAAAAGTGTTCGTGCCAACTCTACCACTTACTTGCTAAATGACTTGGGTTAGAATAATTTACCTCTTCAAGCCTCAGCTTCTTCATCTATGAAATAAGCATACCTATATGATAGGCTTATTGTGCAAATTAGAAATAAAATATGTAAAGTACCTAGCTCTCTTCTCTTTTTAATCAAACAGCTAATAAACAGCAGTTTCAGAATTTAGGGTCTTGAAAGTAGTAAAAACAAAATTATCATCATTATTACAAGTATCATTCTCAGTCTTAGTGCTGGCTTTGAAATAAAGAACTTTTGGAATTTTCTTTGTAATAAAACTGAGTAAATATTCCCTTTGAGAAGGCTCTCCCCTCCCACTTCAACATGCACACACTCAACTATACTTGTTCTCAGTTGTTATTTTATGTTTCATGATTTGAGCACTGAGGATCTTTAACAAACTATTCCAATTCAGTCGTGAAAGAAAAATGGAGGAGGAAATTCGAAATCACTTTATATCACATTCAGCAATTATTAACTGCCTGTTTTCTCGCTGGTCCTATGAAGTATTTACATGAAAGACACAGGCCCTTCCCTTCAGAGGCCAACAGTCTAGCCCAGACATGCGCACAGTCTTACAGTGCGTTACCTGTTACATTCAGGGTGCCTATGAAGAGCCTCAGAGATATGGAAGCAACTCAAATTGCCCAAGTAAGTTGATTAAAGACTAACATTTGAACTGAGTCTTGATGGATGAGTAACTTCTTAAATGGAGAATGCAGAGGAGAGAAATCAAAATAGAGGGACCAATTACAGATGCATGAAAGCACCTATCGTTTTTGAGGAACTGAAAAGAACCTGGACCAAAAGAGGTGATAGGGAGGTTTGAGGGAGATGAAAATGAAGAAAGTGAAAATGGAAATGTAGGGTATTAACTGTGAATAAGTTTGGACATTATACTTCATAAATGGGGATTCACAGATTTTCAGGTAAGAGACTATTCTGACCAGGTATACTTTAGCTATAATTCAAGAAGGAGATAAGGACTTGAACTAGAGCCTTAACCAGTGGGAAGAGAAGAAAAGAAATAGTTTAAGGGTAGAATAAATCAAATTTAATAACCAATTATATGAGTATGATAACCAATAATATGTGGGCAATGCAGGAAATGGAATCATGAAAGACTCCTATGTGTCTAGCTTTGGGAATTGGTTAAATGATGCTATAAATTTAGATAGAATGCTCAAGAAAATTCAACACTGGGTTGGCTAACTTAGAAAACTTTGGAATTGTATATGGATTCAGTGTCACGTGAAAATAGCTATCTTTCACAAAGTGAGTGCATAAACCTGTGGGAATTCTTTCCACACACGTGTAAACACGCAGCCCCGGGAATTTCCGTGTTTTGAGCTCGGCTCCGCATGAAGAAACACTCCCGTGTGGGCCAGCTGATGCATGTCAGTGGAAAAAGAATCCTCTAATGGGAATTTGGCAAAAATGTTTCTTAAAAAATTCTCTGACTTGCGAGTCTCTCCCTCCCGGAGTCAAGAGACTTAAGTTAATAAGTCCATGAAATTCTTCTCTGTCTCCTAATAGTTAACAGCCCTAGTTAGCTTACCCTCAATTTACTCATCTCCTGTTTAATGTACTACCCTGGTCCTGTCTGCCAACAGACCTGAATTTACATCCTAATGTTCTGTTACTGAGTAAACCTACCCCTTATCTATTCCCTTCCCATATATCCTCATGACCCAACTGAAAACCCCTATTCTGCATAAGCCCATGAATAATCAATCCAATGTAAATATGTCCTAAAGCTTCTAATAAAAAGCCCAGCTGAGCTACGCCTGAGGCCTTTTCCAAGATGGAGGGAAAGACCCGTGGCTGCCGGACTGTATTCTCAAAGCGTGTCTCTGGGTGAGTTTGATTCACGCGATTGGTGCGGTCCCCCCAGCCCCCCCACGGATTTTGCAGGACGAAATCTGCGACATAAACCAGTCTCAAAGTGTGGCTACATTTGGTAAATGTCAATATTGACCTTAAAGGGAAAAATGTGTTTTTTATTTCTTGTTACAGAAGCAATTCATGTTTATTTTAACTACTTGGAAGAAAAGAAAGATCTTTATAAATCTTTGAAAAATTCTGATATTCTTCTATTTTTTCATGGTTATGATCAAATTATCTATAAACACACTTATATAGCCTGCTTTTCACTTAACATTTTAACATAATATTTTAAAGGAATATCTTTAACATATATCCTCTTAGAATTAAGGTAAAATGAGAAAGGGTAACTGTCACCTAGAAAGTCCACCTACATGAGGCTAGGAGTTCGAAAGCCTAAGCTCATACTATTGACACTGACCACGTTATCTCTTTAATTTAAAAGGAAGCAATCCTTACAAATTGAAAGGAAGAGACATGTCACCAGCATCTATCCATCTATAATTTCATCTCATTTTTACTTTTTATGGATGAGGCAGTAAAAATGTAGGAAAAAAATCAAGGCTCAGATGAATTAAGGAACTTGCAAAAGACCACACAGCTAAATTGTCAAATTGAAATTCAAATCTCAATTTGTTGGGACTTCTGTTTTTCCATCCAGTATGTTATGCTGCTTCCCTTTAATTACAACCCATGCAGAATGCAGGTTTTCTGAAACAGTCCAGGGCATTGGCGTGGAATGCAAGGAGATTATTTAGGGCAGTGGGTGTCAATTCTAGAGGTGGTGAAGAACCAGGCAGAATGGTAGACTAAGTAATTCCTGCGGGCCTTTCCGCTCTAACTTTTAGTGACTCTGCACTCCTTGGCAGGCTTGCTGAGGACTCTTGTCTTCTTTCCACTCCCAGTACAGTCAGTTTTCCTTCACAAATGTCGGTGCTTATTACCCAATATACCTTGGTCTTAAGCCTCTTTCCTCAGAGACTTGCACACAATTCCCATATCAATTAGTGAAGACTATGCAAGAACCCATAGGCAAAACTTGTCCCACTGTGTCATTTATATATAACTAATATGCTTCTCAGTGGTAATTACTAATTTCTCATAGTGTTAATTTTTTGTTTTCTTTCTGTATCCTTAAAAAATTATCTGTGATGGCCATTTTATTTCCTGTTTTTAGTACTTTATATTACAATAGAGGCATACTTTGAAAATCAATAAGGCAACAAACTGCTCTTTGTCAATTGCTTCACCTAATTTCTTGTCTACCATAGAGGCATTGTCCACTTTTTCAAAATCAGATAATGAGCAGTATAAAGAGAACACTGTCTAGGATAGTAGTCCAAAATTCCTGCTGTACATTATTAGAATAATACAGAAAGGTTTTTAAAAATGCTAATAACTAGGCCCACTGCAGATGAATAGAGTAAGACTCTTGGGGAGGCTAAATTATTTTAAAATCTCCCCTGAAAATCTATTTAAGTCAAAGGGCAGTATAATCATCAGAGAGTAAAATAATTTGGATGCAAACAGTTTTCTATGAAATTTTCTAGAGGAAACAAAAGACAATTGAGGATTAACCTTTAACATTCTGAAGTTCATGATAATTGTGATATACAGGGTTAGGCAGAAGTAGGTTTACATTTGTGCACAGGGAAAATTCAATTAATTAATACATAATAATACAAGAATAAACTCTGTCTTACATAACCAAAAATGCAAGCCTACTTTTGTTTCACATTGTATATTGTTTGCAAAAATGGTCCTAATAACTCCTCCTATGTCTGTATGCATATTCCATCCCAGTGTGACTTTGTTGCTCCTCTCAGCAAGAGGAAGACTTTAATTCTCCACCCATAAATCTGGTCTAACCTCATGATCTCCTTTGACCAACAGTATATAGAAATGATGTTTTGTGACTTCCAGTCTAGGCTTAGTGTCCCCTCTAGCTATCTTGGAAGGCAATGCTGCCAAGTCTTAAAGATCATTAATGATAAAAGACTGCATGGGAAGAGGACACCAAGATGGTGGAGAAGTAAGTGGAAGCTATACTACCTCTACTGAGGATCAATCAGGAATTACAACTAAATTGTAGAGAAATCATCCTGAATAACCAACTGAACACTAGCTGGAGAGAAGCCTTATAACCAAGGAGACAGAAGAAACCACTTCACCACAACTAGACTGGTAGGGAGTGTGAGGAGGCATGGGAGGGCTGGCTGGGCTCCTATAGTGGGCAGCTGAAGTGCCAGAGGGATATTTTAGTGGCCAGGAGTTTCCCCCTAAGAAGTGTGGGGTCTAAACTCCAACCTGGGCTCCACAGCCAACACACCAGAGCAGGATAACATCCAGCTGTGAAAAGCAGCAGGTGTTCTGTCTGCCAGGGAGAGACAGCTGGAGACACAGAGAGGCTCTTAAAGGGCCAATGCACTTAATTTCATTTGTAGCCGCTTACCCTGGGCTCTGGCAGAGGGAGGGCAGAGTGGACTAGAGATACTTGAGGAGACTCTGGGGTTGGTGGCTCTGGGGCGAGAACTGAAGGAACAGACGCCAGGATCCCTATGCTGTGTCATTCCCCATACTGCAGAAGCCATCTTTCTCAGGCAGAGTAGTCCCCTCCAAGTGGCTGCAGCCTAAGGAAAGCAACAGCCCCACCTGCAGGAATTACTCTGCCCCACCCTGTGGTGCTTAAACTGGCTGCTGATTCCAGTTTAAGATAATATCACTGATTAGTTTAATGACTAAGGCAGAAAATACAAAGAAGCAGTCAAAATGGGAAGACAAAGAAACAGGACTTAAATGAAAGAAAAAGAGAATCAGTAGAAGAACTGATGAAACGGAGGCAAGCAATTTACTAGATAGAGAATTTATAATAATGATTATAAGGATACTCAACAGCATGAAAACAACCATAGAAACCATAAAAAAGGACAGTCAGAAAAAAGAATGCACTATCGGAAATAAATACTGCACTGGAAGGAATAAATAGTAGGTTGGATGAAGCAGGGGATCGAATCAGTGATCTGGAAGCCAAAGTAGAAAAGAGCACCCAGGCAGAGTCCCAAAAAGGAAAAAAGGAACTATAAAAAATATAAAAGAGCTTAAGAAACATTTTAGTGCAACAATATCTGCATTATGGTAATATCAGAAGGAGAAGAGAGTGAGCAAGGGATCAAGAATCTATCTGAAGAAACAATTACTGAAAACTTCCTTAATCTGGTGAAGAAAAAAGACACATAAGTCTAGAAATCTGAGAAAGTTCCAAACAAGTTGGACCCAAAAGGCCTATACGGAGACGCATCATAATTAAAATGATAAGGCTTAAAGACAAGGAGAGAATCCTAAAAGCCACAAGAGGAAAGCAGGTAGTTATCTACAATGGTGCACCAATAGACTGGCATCTGATTACTCAATAGAAACATTTCAGGCCAGAAGGGAGTGGCATGAAATATTGAAGGTGATGAAAAGCAAGGACCTACAACCAAGGCTACTTTAACCAGCAAGGCTATCATTTAAAATCTAAGGAGAAATAAAGAGCTTCCTAAACAAGGAAAAGCTAAAGGAAAAGCCAAAACAGTACTGCAACAAACGTTAAAGGGCTTGCTTTAAGAAGAAGAAAAGAGAATGAAAAAAAAACAGAGGAAAATAGTCTAACAATAAAATGGTACTAAATACATATATATTAATAATCATATTAAATATAAATGGCTTAAATGATCCAACCAAAAGGCACAGGGTAGCTGAATGAATAAGATAACAAGATCCATACATATACTGCTTCCAAGAGACCCATCCTAGATCGACAGACACTCACAGGCTAAAAGTAAAGGGATGGAAAAATATATTTCATGTAAATGGAAAAGAAAAAAAAGCTGGGGTAGCAGTACTTATATCCAACAAAACAGACTTTAAAACAAAGGTGATAGTCATGTAGCAGGGTGCAGCCGGGGCAAGGGGGGCGCTAAATAGGGATTTGTAATGGGGTCCAGAACTCTGTGTCCAGGAAATATTAGAAAAAAAAATATATATAGGATGTCTTCACCCCCCCACAAGTCTGAGCTGGAAGATGGGAGGCATGGAGCAGGGTCATTGACAGTTGTTTTGAACAGCAGCAGATTTGCAGATAACCTCTAGAATGGTCATTTAACATTGAGGTCTATAACCTTCAACTGGTTTCATAGATATATTAAACAGCTGTGGCCATGCTTAGAGCCAGGGGCGTGGGAGTGACTTCAACCCATGATGTAACTGGAAGCAACTCTCCCTGTTTACAGAGCCTGTATAAGAGCTTAGAGATGATTGGCTCCACACCACAGGGCCACACCTGCCCAGACTTACTATGGCAGCCCAGTAAAGCTGGAAAAATATGGGAATGCTGGCAGCTGTGGCCAATTGTGGGAGGCGTAGGAAATGGTGTGGCAGAGGAAGATTGGCACTGGGATTTAAATCCAGGTGTGGCAGCCAAGTGGTATCTTTTTTGGACCATGCATCTTGGACAGAGAAGAACAACGTGGCTTTAGCGGGGTCTCTTTGGAACCACATGGCTTGGGTAGAGAAGAACCACGGATTTCTATTTCCAAGATATGGTACCCCGGACTGGGCAGAGAGGAAGGAAGGACTGTGCATTTGTGGGTATTTTAAAGGACTCTGGCATCTCAATGAAGACATTAAGTCATTACTCTTAAGTTTGTATAACTCTTTAAATAAATAATCCCTTTCCTTTTCACCAATCTCTGGCATTGAGAGACATCTTTCCCTGACAGTGGGCAAGGCAAACCTAGTATGGGGTGGGGGACCACCGGAGCACAAGGGTGGATCCATTTGGTAATAGTATATCATTCAGTCCCCTCTCCCCCTGCCTAGGTCTGTATTGTAATAGTCAGAGACAAAGAAGGACATTACACAATGATAAAGGGAACAATCCAATAAGAGGATATAAACCTAGTAAACATTTATACACCTAACGCAGAAGCACCTGAATATGTGAAGCAAATCTTGATGGACATAAGGGAGAGATCAATGTAAATACAGTTATATTTGGAAATTTTAACACTCCATTGACTTCGATGGGTAGATCTTCCAGACAGAAAATCGACAAGGAGACAGCGGCCTTAAACACACTAGATCAAATGGATTTAATTGATATCTTCAGAGCACTTCACCCCAAAGCAGCAGAATACACATGTTTTTTTAAGTGCACATGGAATATTTTCTAGAATCGACCACATTTTTGGATATAAAACAAGTCTCAATAAACTTAAGAAGACTGAAATTATATCAAGCATCTTCTCTGACCACAATGCTATGAAACTAGAACTCAATCACAAGAGGAACACTGAAAAACACACAAAGACAAGGAAGCAAAATAACATGTTATTAAATGATGAATGGGGCAACAATGAGATCAAGGAAGAAATTAAAAGATACCTTCAAACAAATGAAAATGAGGTCACAACAATCCAAAATCTGTACAACACTGGGAAAGCAATGATAATAGGGAAATTCATAGTGTTATGGGACAACCTCAAAAAAACAAGAAAAAGCTCAAATAACAATTTAACTTCACATTTAAAGGAACTTGATAAAGAACCACAAACAAAGCCCAAAGTGAGTAGAAGGAAGGAAATGATAAAAATCAGAGCAGAAATAAAAGAAATAGTCTTAAAAAACAATACAAAAGATCAATGAATCCAAGAGCTGGTTCTTTGAAAAGATAAACAGGACTGACAAACTTTTAACCAGACTCACCAAGAAGAGAAGAGAGAGGACCCCAATAAATAAAATCAGAAATGAAAGAGGAGAAATAACAACTGATATCAAAGATAAATAAAGGATTGTAAGAATATATTATGAACAAGTATATGCCAACAAAATGGACAACCTAGATGAAAAGGATAAATTCCTAGAAACATACAATCTTCCAAAAAACTAAGTCAGGAAGAATCAGAGAATCTGGATAGATAGCTTACACCTAATGAAATGGAAGCAGTGATCAAAAACTCCCAACAAACAAAACCCGTTGACCAGATGGCTTCAAAGCTGAAATCTACCAAACATTTTGAGAAGAACTAACACCTCTCCTTCTCAAGCTATTTCATAAAATTCAAAAGGAGGGAAGCCTCCCAAACTCATTTTACAAGGTCAGCATTATCCTAATTTCAAAACTAGTTAAGACACTACAAAGAAAGAAAATTATTGGCGATGAACATAAATGCTAAAATCCTCAACAAAATATTAGCAAACTGAATACAGCAGGGCATCAAAAAGATCATACGCCATGACCAAGTGGGATTTATTCCAGGAATGCAAGGTTGGCACAATATTTGCAAATCAATGAATGTGGTTTACTATATAAACAAAATGAAGGATAAAAACCACAAAAGCTTAACAATAGATGCAGATAAAGCATTTGATAAAATCCAGCACCCATTTATGATAAAAGCTCTCAGCAAAATGGGATTAGAGGGAACATACTTAAACATAATAAAGGTCATATATGACAAACCCACTGCCAGCATCATATTCAATGGGTAAAAACTACAGTGTTCCACTTAAGATGAGGAACAAAACAGGGATGTCCACTTTCACCTCTCTTATTTAACTTCTAATGCAAAGTCCAAATGAGAAGAATCTTATCTACTTCTGTAATAAGCAGTAATCCTGTAAGAAGAGAAAGAAGTAGAATTAGAAAGGAATATGGGCAGAAGCAAAGGGAAATCATGAGGACAGTAAGTCTTTCCATAGGTACTGTTGTGGTGATGCTGTACATAACTCCTCAGATGCACCAGCATCGTAAGGTGTCAAAGGGTGGCGGCTTCCCCCGCTCCTCCTTACTGCTCAGGATCAGGATGAATGCATGGAAGGGAACTGATGCATGCAGCTGATCACCCCAAAGGCTGTCATCCTCAGATATGTCCTCTTCTCTTCTATGCTTTGGGGCCCTTGTGAAGGGGAAGGCATTATATTCTCAATATTTAATACTGCCTAGTAGAAATGAGACTTTTGGCACTTGGTATGGCAACAGTCACCCACTATGTGCCAGTCAAGTAATGTGTACAAATATTTTTTGACTTCTCAAGTATGTAACCTTACATCATTTTACTCTCCTCTGCCAGTACCCCACCCCACTCTGTAGCATAAGATTTGCCATTGATTTTATCCTGAATTTAGGGGATATGCCTGTTTCCAGAAAACCGCACATGCCACCTGGAGGTGAAAACCAGAAAAGATGGAGTATCTATATATAGCTCCTTCAAAATAATTTACCCCGAGCATTATCCCAGACAGCTGTTTTATTCCAACAAATATAATAAATACCCCTCAAAAGCAGCTTAGCTTAGCAAAAGCTCTGGCAGAGTCTTCGCTGATCTCAGCAAGAGAAAGCCTTACTATGATTTGTAAACTCTTTCTCACAAAGCACAACTCATTTTTTAAAAATCTCTCCAGAGACTAAAAATATGCCATTCCCTATTCTGCCCCAGTACATGAAATACTTTGATGCAGAGAAATGATTTTGACTGCTTTGCTGCAAGAGAAAACATGGGGTGCCCTCTGGTGTTGGAAAACACGATGACCCACGTCACCCTCATGCACTAGCACTCCCCAGACTTTCTTAAAAAGCGTAGAGTTTTAGGGGTGAATAGCACACCCCAGTGCAGCACGGATATGTATTTTCTTACTGGAAAGTTTTGCTCATGGATGATTAAATATTCAATTTTATTTTGATGGAGTATTAGAAAAGCACTGTAAAAAACAAATGGAGTTACAGAATACCTGCCTATGTTATCTGTTGAAGCCTGCAGCTTTATAACCAGGAGAATAAAGGTGAATGATCTAAGATTTTGCAGCAAAAGGGAATGACATTATTAGGATAGTATGATTTATAGTTGATTCTTCAATGTATAATAAAATATTGGAACATACAAAAGTGGAATAAGACAGAAGAGGACAGCTGTGATAACACTACCCACCGCAGAAACTAAAACGTAATCCATAGAGTTGGAGCCCGCCATGCAGTACCTCAGATCATATTTTCCCTCCCCCCACAGGCTTTTTTACTCAATTGATTTGTACATGTATTTTTTTCCATTTTCTACACTTTCTCTAACACTGTTATATTGCTTCTAAAATTAAACAACCATAAACTATTATTTTGTAAAAGAAACCCCAAGTGATAGCAATTACAATTGGTCATACAGAGCCAGGGACGGGATTCCAGCTATTCCTCCCCAGTTTGTGGGACATGGAAGCTGATATCGTGAGGTTCCCAGGTGTAAGAAGAATACGCAAGAATAACATCTCAGCATCAGACAAGTTTTCAGGAGGTTTGAACAGGACCTGGAGGCACTACCAGCAAGTGACCACGCTTTTAAAAATCTCTAAGGGCAGAAATGGGGCAATGAGGGAGACAACAGGTGGGCAGTGAACATCTTGGTTGATGTGCTAAATGAAGCCAAATGTGGAGGTTTAGAATATAAATCAGGCACAGTCTTCCCAACACAGCCCAGCTCTAATTGACAAACAGAGCAAGCACTAAGTTCAGTCTTACGTGATAAGCTCCAAATTTCTGTGTCACGTTGGAACTGACTAGCTTACTGATGACTCTGTTTTCCCATCGCCAAACAAGCTGGCCTGACATGAAATTTTGGAAAGTACAGTATGCATCCTGGTGTTCTCCTACTTCCCAGGGCCTTCCCTCCCTACCCTGGCACCTCCCCTCCATGCCTTCCTGTTCTATCCAGCTGCCCAAACCCTGTTGCCATCAGAGCTTCCTCATGCTTCAGTGCACTGATAGCTCTGGAAAATAGGGAATACAAGTAGAACACCTTGTACTATACCCAGCATACAGTAAAACTCAAAAACCGTTAAAAGCTGCTATCATCACTCTCACCACCACAATCTCTCCATTCTGCCCTACCCTTCTTTGCTCCCAAACTTTCATTTTCTTAATACCAGGCTAAGAAAAGCTACCTAAATATTTTTGGACATGAATATGGATACTGTCTTTTACTACAAGGGGCTATATTAAGTTGTTAGAAAATATAAGATCAAAATATCACGTCTTCTCCATCTAATTCCTTTTCAGCCTGGTTCCTAGCTCCCTTTCCTCTGTTACATCCATCAGAATTCTCTTTGCTCATGTTGATAAATCACTGTCAAGGACTACATCAACTCAGCTCTAAAGCACTCAATTCCTTTTTGTTGATTTCTCTTCTTTCCAATAATTCTCAACTCTGACTACACATTGTAATCACTTGAAAATATATATATATATATATATATTTAATATATAAAAGTGAACATTGTGATGCCCCATCTAAACCAACCAATGCATAATCTGATAGCATCCAAGCAGGGCAGTTTTAAGAGCTCCTGAGAGGATTTCAACTTGCAGCCAGGCAGGGTTAAGAACTACTATTAGCCACTACCCTTAGATCCTTTACCATGCCTGAAGCACTGAGTACATCATTTATTTGTTCAATTTATCCACTCAGCAACCATTTACTGAGCTCCTACTGAGGGCCCAGCCTGAGCTACACAGAACTCTCCAGCAGCTACATAGTATACTCAGAATCAAAATAAGTTTCTGACCACCACATCATAATTCTTCCTCAGCTGACCATTTCTCTTCTCTTTTCTGTCACCAATCTTCCAACTTCCACACAATCTTCTTACCCTCCCTCTCCTAGTCAAACTTGCTTCTTTGTGACTGCTCTGGGATTTTTAGTTGCATCTCACAGTGTTGGTCAAACCAATTCTCAATTAAGTAAACTGTTGGCCAGACCCACTACGATATGGCATTTCTGCAGTATAAGGATAACTGAGGTTCATACGTGTCTTTCCCATTCATTCCAAGATCCCTGAAGGGAGGGATCATATTCTGTTCATGGTTGTATCCTCAACACTTAGCACAGTTGCTGGAGAACAGTGAACTATCTGATGGGCACCAGTTAAATGAAGAAAAGAATGAATAAGAAAGGTATATGATACTAAAATGTTCTCTGAATCACCAAAGAACAATAAAATATGTGAGGAGAAAATAACAAACTCATTTTTTGAGAAGCTGCGGCATAACAATGGTTAAAAACATGAACTATGGGCCCTGGCCAGGGAGCTCAGCTGTTTGGAGCATCACCCCGAGGCACCAAGGTTGCAGGTTCGGAAGCAACCAGGGAATGGTAAACGGAACAACAAACTGATGCCCCTTGCCTCCCTTCCCCTCTCTCTAAAAGTCAATCTTGAAAAACCATAGACTTTGGGAACTAGATCTGCCACATACTAGATTTTGGGTCTAGGGAAGTTATTTAACCTCTCTGATTCTCAGTTTCTCCATTCGTAAATGGTGATAATAATAGAAATTATCTCATAAAATAGTGTGGAATTAAATGAAGTGGACAACTCAGAGAAATCCACAGCATACAGTAAGTAAGATATGGTAGGCAGAAAAATGGCTCCCCAAAGATGTCCATGTCCTCACTTCTGGAACTTATGAATATGTTACCTTACATGGCAAAAGGGACGTCGCAACTGTGATTAAGTTAATAACCTTAAAATGGAAAGATTATTTTGGATTATCTAGGTAGGCCTAATGTAATCACAAGGGCCCTTCAATAGGTCAAAGAGAAGATCTAACAAAGAAAGCAGGGTCAGAATTATTTCATTGCTAAAAGGAAGACACAAGCTAAAGAATAGATAGGATAAGACCGTAGAAGCTGGAGAAATCAAGGAACAGATTCTACCCTAGACTTCAAAAAGCAATGCAGCATGCTAACACCTTGATAGTGGCTCCATAACACCCACTTTATGACTGTGACCTCCAGAACTCTACAATGATAAAACTGTGTTGCTTTAAGCCACTATGTTTGGGGTAATGTGTCAGAGTAGCAATAGGAAACTAAAACACAAGGGATATAGAATGTGATAAGTATTATTATTTTCACCTTTGCTGTTTCAAAACACCCCCCAGTTAACATCAATAGTGATAAGTCACGTTAATAGTATATATCCTTGATATGATGTGTAATGTGATGGAAATGGCATTTTACCTCCACGATCTTCCCCAAAAACATGTAAAGAAAAGAGTTAATATAGTTGGCTTGTCAAAGGGAAACTAAGTAAAACAATTCCACTTACAACTGCATCAAAAACAATAACACACCCAGGAATAAGTTTACCCCAGGGGGAAAAGATCTGTACTTGGAAAACTATAAGACACTAAAGAAAGATATTGAATACAAATACAAATAAATGGAAGCATACACTGTATTCATGGACAGGAAGAATAAATGTCATTAAAATGTCTACATTACCCAAAGCAATCTATAGATTTAATGCAACTCCTATCAAAATTCCAATGGAGTTTTTTACAGAACTAGAATAGTCCAAAACTTATATGGAACTACAAAAAGAGCCCTAATAGCCACAGCAATTTTGAGAAGGAAGAGGAGAGTTGGAGTTATCACACTACCTGATATCAAACTATACTATAAGGCTCTACTAATAAAAGAGCATGATACTGGCATAAGAACAGATACAGGTCAAATAGAACAGAATAGAGAGACAAAAATCAACCCTCACCTGTCTGGTCATTTAATATATGACAAAGGAAGCAAGAATACATGATGGGGTAAAGACATACTATTCAATAAATAGTGTTGAGAAAACTGGACAGATAACATGCAAAAAAGTGACACTAGACCACCTTCTTATACCACATACAAAACTAAACTAAAAATGAATTAAAGACTTAAATGTGAGACTCAAAACCATAAAACACCTAGAAGAAAACAGGCAGTGAAATCTCTGACATTTTTCTTAGCAATATATTTTCTGATATATCTCCTCAGGGAAGATAAACAAAATAAAAAACAAAAGTTAAGACAAATGGGATTACATCAAAGTAAAAAGTTTCTGTTCAGCAAAAGAAATATTAACAAAACAAAAGGACAATCTGGTAAATGGGAGAATATATTTGCTATTGATATATCCAATAAAGGATAAATATCCAAAACTTAAAAAGAACTCATAAAACATCAAAAAATAATCCAATTTAAAAATGGGCAGAAGATACAAATAAGTGGAAGCATATACCGTGTTCATTAATAGGAAGAATTAACATCATTAAAATGTCCATACTACCAAAAGCAATCTATATATTAAAAACAATTCCTATTAAATTACCAATAGCATCTCTCACATAACTAGAATACTAGAACAAATATTCCAAAAACCTATATGGAACCACAAAAGATTCCTAAAATCCTCAGCAATCTTGAGAAAAAAGAACAAAGGTGAGGTATCATGCTACCTGATATCAAACTATACTACAAGGCCATAGTGATCAAAATAGCATGGAACTGGCATAAAAACAGACAAACAGATTAATGGAAAAGAATAGAGAGCCTAAAAATAAGTCCATGTCTTTTGGTCAAATTAACATTTGACAAAGAAGTCAACAAATACAATGGGATAATGACAGTCTCTTAAAAAATGGTATGGAAAAACTGAATAGATGCATGCAAAAAAATGAAGCTACACTACCTATTTATACCATACACAAAAAATAAACTCGAAATTGACTAAAGTCTTAAATGTTAGTTTTGAAACCATAAAAATCCTAGAAGAAAACATAGGCAGTAAAATCTCAGACATTTCTCATAGCAATATTTTTTCTGAGGAGATATTCCTTGGGCAAAGGAAACAAACAAAAATAAACAAATGAGACTATATCAAACTAAAAAGCTTTTGCACAACAAAGGAAACCATCAATAAAATGAAAGGATAACCCACAGAATGGAAGAACATATTTGCCACTGATACATCTGATAAGAGGTTGATTTCCAAAATATATAAAGAACTTCTACAACTCACCACCAAAAACCCTCAAACAGTTCCATTAAAAATGGGCAAAGGGCCTGATTAAACACGTCTCCAAAGAGGACATAAGATGGCCAACAATGGATGTGGCAAAAAGAGAAGCCTAGTGCGCTGTCGGTGGGAATGCAGACTGGTGCAGCCATTGTGGAAAGCAGTTTGGAGTTTCCTCAAAAATTAAAAATGGAACTGTCTTACGAGCTAGTGATTCTACTTCTGGGAATATATCTGAAGGAACCCAAAACACAAATTTGAAAGAATATATGCACCCCTATGTTCATTGCAGTGTTATTTACAATAGCTAAGATTTAGAAGCAATCCAAGTGTCCACCAGTAAATGAAAAAAATTTCTGGTACATTTACACAATAGAATACTACTCCACCATAAAAAAGGGAAATCGTACCTTTTGTGACAGCATGGATGAACCTACAGGGTATTATGCTAAGTGCAATAAAAAAGTCAGAGAATGACAAATACCATTAGATTCCTTACAAGAGGAATCTAATGCACAATATAAACTAACAAACAAAATAGAAACAGACTTATAGATACATGGAACAGACTGACAGCCGTCAGAGGGGAGGGGATTTGGAGGGCTGGGTTAAAAAGGTAAAGGGATTAAGCAAAAAAAAAAAAATCCTCATATACAGAGAACAGTATGGTGATTGCCAGAGGGAAAGGGAGGTGGAAGGAGGTGGAAGAAGGCAGGGGGAGGGGGGGAATGGGGGCAGAAAAAGGATTGACATTGGGTGGTGAGTGCATGATTCAGTCTCCAGATGATGTGTTACACAGTTGTACACTTGAAACCTGTATGGTTTTATTAATCGCTATCACCCCAATAAATTAAATTTTTTAAAAATGGGCAGAGTACCTGAATATACATTTCTCCAACGAGAACATACAGATGGCCAACAGATATATGAAAAGACTCTGAAAGTCACAAATCATCAGATAAATGCAAATTAAAACCACAGTAAGATACCACATTATACCTGTCAGAATAGCTATCATTAATAAATCAACAAACAAGTGTTGCTGAGGATGTGGAAAAAGGGAATGGTTGGTGGGAACGAAGACTGGTGCAGCCAGTATGGCAAATATTATGGAGGTTCCTCAAAATGTTAAAATTGGAACTGTCCTATGGCCCAGCATGTTCACTTCTGAGTATATATCTGAAGAAACCCAAAACACAAATTCAAAACAATACATACACCTCTATGTTCACTGCAGCATTATTTACAACAGCCAAGGTCTGGAACCAACCCAAGCGCCCATTAGACAAGTGGATAAAAAAGTTGTGGTACATATTCAAGGAATATTCCTTGGCAACAAAAAGAATGAAATTTTATCATTGTGACAGCATGGGTGGAACTATAAGGTATTATGCTAAGTGAAATAAGTCAGACAGAGGAAGGCAAATAGTATATGATTTCACTTATGTGTGGCATCTGAAGAGCAAAATAAACGACAAACAAAATAGAAACAGACTCATAGATACAGAGAATAGACTGCTGGTTGCCAGAGGGGAGGGAGTTTGGGTGGCTGAGTGAAAAGGTGAAGGGATTGAGAAGTACAGATTAGAACTAACAAAACAGTCCCAGGGATGTAAAGTACAGTGCAGGAAATACAGTCAATATTGCAATAATTTTGTGCTGTACGAGGTGGGTACTTGAAATATCAGGGGGAACATTTCGTAAAGCATATGATTGTCTAACCACTATGCTGTACACCTGAAACTAATACAAAAAAATATTGACTGTAAACTATAATTGAAAATTAAGATAAAATAAAATATATAGTAGGCTGGTCTGCACTTACCAGGTTGGCCCTAACCTGGCATCTAACAACTTGAACTTCTACAGGGTTCCCATCATTCTAATAATAGTGGCTCAGTGTGCCTAAAGTATCTCCACAAACAATGTGGTTTATGTTGAATACCTGCTTTTCTTCTGGAGTTTGGAAATCTGGTATGTGTCAGACAGAAGGTATCCAATGACCAGCCTCCAATAAAAACCCTGGGCGCTGAGTCTACAATGAGCTTCCCTGGCATACAGCAGAGTACGTGTGTTATCACAACTCACTGCTGGAGGAGTTAAGTTCATTTTATGTAAGTAACTCAATGGGAGAGGACTCTGGGAAGCTTACACTTCTTCCAGACTTTGCCCCATCCACTTCTTCCCCATGCAGATGTTGGTTTTTATACTTAAACTGTAATAAGGAATAGCTGTGAGCATGACTATAGGCTGACTCCTGCGAGACCTCTCAGTGAATCATCGAATGTGGGGTGGTTGTGGGGACCCATGACACAGCCCATAACCCCAGTCTAATAAAAACATCAGACAACCTCATCTGAGGGGCATTACACCTCAGAAATATTTAACCCATATTCTTCAAAACTGTCAAGGTCATCAAAAACAGGGAAAGCCTGAGAAAACTGCCAAAGCCAAGAGGACCCTAATGAAAGCTGACAACTAAATGTAAGGTATTATGACTCCCTAGATGGGATCCTGGAACAGAAAGAACATCAGGTGAAAGCTAAGAAAACACACAGTATGAGCTTTGTAATGCATCAATATTGGTTCATTAATTGTACCAAATGTACCATTCTAATGTAATGTAGGGGATTCTGGTTATGGGCTAATGCAACTCTCTGTAATGGCTTCGCAACATTTCTATAAATCTAAAACTATCCTAAAATTTTAAAAAAACCTTGTATTTAAAAAATTTCTGATCATCTACCTATTGTTTACAGAGTAGTCTGCTGATCATTAGAAAATTCATATGTATACAATTGCTTAAGGTAAAGACATTATTAATTCCATGTAATTTTGCTCCACAGTTACTCATTTATCTATATTTTGAAATCAATTTTAAATGGCAGGAAAACAAAGTTAAGGCATTTAGTTATGTTTATTTAAATTGGCTGAATATTTATATTTTATTAATATATTACTGGCTGGTAACTTCCTGGAAGGTAAAAGCAAATTAGAAGTATCAACTTATTGAACAAGACATAAATATTTTTGCATTAATAAAATGAAGAAAGTGACAAACAATAATCAGGCACAAAGTAGAGTGAGAAACAATGATCTGTCTCTGTATGACTGAAGATCATAATGTTCTGTCAATCTATTGTCTTTTAATTATATTTTATTGATTATGCTATTACAGTTGTCCTGATTTTTCCCTTTGCCCCCCACTCCCTAGCAGTTCCTACCCCCTCAGGCAATGCCTCCACCATTGTTCGTGTCCATGGGTCATGCATATTAGTTCTTTGGCTACTCCATTTCTTATACTGTACTTTACATACTCATGGCTATTCTGTAACTACCTCTTTGCACTACATAATCCCCTCCCCTTTCCCATCTGGCAACCTTCCACTAACCAACTTTTCTATTGTTTTTCTTTTTTTTAATATATTTTATTGATTATGCTACTACAGTTGTCCCATTTTTCCCCCTTCTTCCCCTCCACCTCCACATCCCCCCTCCCATTCCCCGCCCTTTAGTTTTTGTCCATAGGTCATACACGTAAGTTCTTTGGCTTCTATATTTCCTATACTATTCTTTTTTTTTTTTAAGATTTTATTTATTTATTTTTGGAGAGAGGAGAAGGGAGAGAGAAAGAGCAATGTATGGCTGCCTCTCACATGACCCTCACTGGGGACCTGGCCTGCAACCCAGGCATGTGCCCCGACTGGGAATCGAACCGGGACCCTCTGGTTCCCAGCCCGCGCTCAATCCACTGAACTACACCAGCTGGGCTCCTATACTATTCTTAACCTCCCTCTGTCTGTTTCCTACCTACCATTTATGCTACTAATTCTCTGTACCTTTTACCCCTCTCTCCCCGTTCCACTCCCCTGTTGATATCCCTCCATGCCTTATATAAATTCCTTTAACATTTCATATAAAAAAGGCTGGGTGATGATGAACTCCTTGAACTTAACCTTATCTGAGAAGCATTTTATCTGCCCTTCCATTCTAAATGAGAGTTTAGCTGGACAGAGTATTGTTAGATGTAGGTCCTTGCCTTTCATGACTTGGAATACTTCTCTCCAACCCCTTCTTGCCTGCAAGGTCTCTTTTGAGAAATCAGCTGACAGCCTTATGGGAATTCCTTTGTAGGTAACTGTCTCCTTTTCTCTTGCTGCTTCTAAGATTCTCTCCTTATTTTTTATCTTGGGTAACATAATTATGATGTGCCTTGATGTGTTTCTCTTTGGATCCAACCTCTTTGGGACTCTCTAAGCTTCCTAGACTTCCTGGAAGCCTATTTTCCTCACCAGCTTGGGGAAGTTCTCCTTCATTATTTGTTCCAATAAGTTTTCAATCCCTTGGTCTTCCTCTTCTCCTTCTGGCACCCTTATGACTCGGATGTTGGGATGTTTAAAGATGTCCTGGAGGTTCCTAAGCCTCTCCTCATTTTTGTGAATTCTTGTTTCTTCATTCTTTTCTGGTTGGATGTTTTTTTCTTTCTGCTGGTCCACTCCATTGATTTGAGTCCCACTTCCCTTCTCATCCCTATTGGTTCCCTGCAGATTTCCCCTCATTTCCTTTATTGTATCCTTCATTTGTTCAACTGATTGCGACCATCTTTCTTCCAATCCTGTGAGCATCCTGATTACCAGTGTTTTGAACTGTGCTTCTGATAGGCTGGCTATCTCTTTGTCACTTAGTTGTATTTTTTCTGGAGCTTTGATCTGTTCTTTCATTTGGGCCATTTTTCCCTCGGTGTGCCTGTTACTTTAAGGGGCGGAGCCTTGGGTGTTCAACAGGGTGGGGTAAACCACGTGGTTGTGTTGTGACGAAGCCTGTGAGGGCGGGTCCTGAGAGAACAAAGGCACTTGCTCTGCTCTCCAAACATCCCCTGCTAGTGACGAGCAAGTTGGGCCCTTCTTTGCAGGCTCCAGCATGCATGGGTGGGCTTGCATAGTTCCAAGTCCCTGTGGGTCTCTCCAATGAACTCTCCTGTGAGGCTGGAAGTTCCTCCCACTGCCGCCTCAACCCCCAGGGTGTTTTCAATCAGTGGTTTGAGGTTTTATTTTCCCACGATGGTGGGTTGCACAGTCTGCTCTGCTCCCCAGCTTTTTCTCCCGTTTTATCTACGCGTGAATGAGGGACTGCCTGGTCCACCAGTTTCAGCCCCACTGGGTCCAGGTGGGCCAGCCGCGGGATTTGCTGAGTGCGCCGGCTCTGTTTTGGCCAGGCACACCCACCATGGGTCTCTCTGGGCAGCTGGAGCATGGCCGGTTTCCACAAACTGCAGTCTTGCCGCAAGCTCTCTGCCCGGCTCTGCCCCGCTTACGGGTCTGGATGAATGTGTCGTCTTTAACTCCTTGGTTGTTGGACTTCCACTCAGATTTTCTGTCAGATCTGGCTGTTTCTCTTGCTTTTAAAAGTCTCTCTTTATCATTAACCTTTGGCCTTTTAATAATGATATGTCTTGGAGTGGGACTCTTTGCATTCATCATAATCAGACTCTGAGCTTCCTGGACTTGCATGTCTATTTCCTTCACCAAATTAGTAAAACCTCCTTTCACTATTTTTTCAGATAGATTTCCAATTTCTTGCTCTTTCTCATTTCCTTCTGGTACCCCTATATGGTGAATGTTGGACCTCTTAAAGTTGTCCCAGAGGCTGTTTCTACTATCTTTAATTTTTTGGATTCTTTTTTCTTTTTGTTGTTCTGATTGGTGATTTTTTGCTTCCTTATGTTTCAAATAATTGATTTGATTCTCAGCTTAACCCATTCTACTATTTCCCTGTAAATTGTTCTTTATTTCAATTAGTGTATCCTTTGTTTCTGACTGCGTCTTTTTTATGCTGCTGAGGTCCTCACTAAGTTCCTAAGAGCCTATAAGATCATCCTTATAACCAGTGTTTTGAACTCTGCATTTGATAGACTGCTTATCTCCATTTAATTTAACTCTTTCTGAAGTTTTGATTTATTCTATCGCTTGGGCCATGTTTCTTTGTATCCTCATTTTGGCAGCCTCCCTGTGCTTGTTTCTATGTATTAGGTAGAGCTGTTTTGACTCTGTGTCTTGGTAGTGTGGCCTGATGTAGTAGGTGTCCTGTAGGGTCCAGTGACACAGCCTCCCCTAATCACCCATGTTGGGTACTCGAGGTGTGCCCTTGTGTAGGCTGAGTACACCCTTCTCTTTTAGTTGAGTCTTGGTTGCTGTTGTCAGGTCAATGGGAGGGATTTACCCAGGCCAGTCAGCTGCAAGGACTGGCTGTGACCACTGAGCACCAACCTCCACTCACTGTGGACAATCAGCTATGCAGGGGCAGGACGGAGGTGCTCCCACATGGTCTGTAGCTGTCCACTGAGTGTGTTGTCCCTGGAATTTTCTGGGTGGTGCAGGCCAAGGTCAGCCCCCACTTGTGTTTTGTCTGGGTCACCCTGCCTTAGATGTAAAGCAATCTGAGATGGCTGCCACTTGTGCTGGGCTTGGAGATTCCCAGGTGAAGCCAAGCTGTGACTCTAATTTGGATGCTGCTAGGGCTCAATGAAGCCAGCTGTTGCTTGCCTGATAGGATTTAGGAGCCAAGACCAGCCATTCTTGTGGAAAAGCAGCTTGGGTGGTCCTGTAAGTTGGGTAGGGTAGAGCCTTTGGGGATCTCCAAGGTGGGTCACACAATGTTAGTCATGTTGATGGAGTCTCAGGTATGGCACTAGCCGACCAGCTCTGTGGGGGAGGGCTCAGCAAAAGGGAAATGGCCTCTGCTCACCCCCATGCCAGACACTTCAGTTTCCCTGTACACCACTGGTGCCCTTCAAGCTGCCACCAGAGTGGTGGAGCTCAGAGCGAGCAAGTTTGAGTAAGTGAGTCTGTGTCTGGGTTCCCCAAGAAGAAATGCTGAGGGCTCCAGCAGCCTCCTCCACCAACTCAAGCCCCACTGATTTTTGCAGCCAGAAGTTGTGGGGACTTACCTTCCTGGCACTGGAATCCTGCGCTGGGGGACCTGGCGTGGGTCTGGGACCTCTTGCTCCCGAGATATCCCTCCTGCATTTTTATCCACGTGGGTGTGGGGCCAGCCCATTACACATCTGTGCCCCTCCTACCAGTCTGGATGGATGTGGAATCTTCAAATCTGTAGTTGTCAGACTTCTATTCAAATTGATTTCGTAGTTGTCAGACTTCCATTCAGCTTGACTTCTGATGTTCCCAAGCAATGATTGTTCTATATTTTAGTTGTAATTTTGATGTGGTTGTGCGAAGAGGCAAGCCATGTCTGCCTACGTTGCCATCTTGACTAGAAGCCCTATTGTCTTATTTTCTAAAAGAACATTTTATAATTATGTTTCTGTGTTTAATAAAATCAGTGAAAATCTGTCTTCTAATTAAATTGGTGTATTTTCAGTACTGAGGCTTCTCATTTCAATAAATCTTAATTTTATGCGTGATGAAGAGAATGAATGGGGAATAATTTTTCAATGTTGATATTGAAAAATTACAATTCAGAAGTATAAAGTCTTCTTTTATTTTCTTTTTGGTTTAATCTTTATTGCATTTTTTCCATTATCATTTAGTCCCCTTATATCCCCCTCCCAACCCCAGCAATCGCCACACTGCTGTCCATGAGTCCTTTTTCCTTTACAAAGTCCTCTTTTAAAAAGATAACCAAATATATATTTGGAATGTGATTTCTGTGTGATCTGAACATGATGAATCCAGTGGTAAAAGATTAAATGGACTCTATTAAAATTTGTGAAAAATTCCAAATGATCCCAATGTACAAATCCATGAAAGTGAAATTTAGTGCCTTTGTGGAAAATGTATATCTTTTCTACATAAGCCTGAATAAACAGGTCTTTAATATAATTTATTGGCCTCTATTCAACGCAGTACCTAAATCACTCCCTTGTAATAATACAAGTAGTCTTACCTCATTTAGTTTACTGAAAACAATGTAATAAAATTGTGGATTGTTCAGTGATTTATTACAAAACATGATATTTGGTCAATTATTTTACATTCTCATGCACATCACTCCACAAAACATAAGGTTTCTCTCATTTCACAATAGCTTCTTGTGGGCTTTAAAGAAACATTTTCTTTTATTCATATTAAATAGGCTCAATGTTAAGAAATACAAACAGAATAAAATGTTTAAATAGAATCATTTAAAAATATTATGCACTCTACTAGTGGCAGCTTTAATTTCTTCTAATTCAGAGGAGAAAATATTTTGTCCCAAGATAAATTTTTATATTAATTTCTTCAAAATGCTGATATTTTGGCTCTTTTTTATGATTATGCTGACTACCTAGACAAACTATATAGGTCAAAGATAATCTCAAAAAAAAATCAGAAAACAGTTTAAATTAAAATAAAAATACAATATAAAAGTCAAAGGGTGTAGCTAGTACAGTCATATTAGATGCTTAGATGACAAAAAAGAGATTTCTAATTAATAACATAAGTTTCTACCATAAAAAATTCTTTCTTTAAAATTACTTTATTGTTGTTCAATTACAGTTGTCTGCATTTTCTCCCCTCTCCTCCCCCCACTAAAAAATTCTCATAAGAGAAAAGAAAATAAAGTCAAAGTAAGAAGAAGAAAGATAGAGCAGAAACCGGTAACTCTAAAAACAGAAAATACTAGGAAACGTAACTGAAAGTCAAAGCTTGTTATATGGAAAAGTCAATAAAATTGACAATCCTATAGCAGTGGTCCCCAACCTTTTTGGCACCAGGCGCCAGTACCATGAAAGACAATTTTTCCATGGCTGGGGGTGGGAGGAAGGGGGAGGTGCCAAGGGGGGCTGGAGATCAAGCAGTAATGCCAGTGCTGGGGAGCAGGATGAAGCTTCTCTCCTCCTGCTGTGTGGCCTGTTTCCTAACAGGCCTCAGACTGATACCGATAGTGGTCCGTGGCCTGGGGGTTGGGAACCTCTGACCTTATAGCAAAGTAAAAAGGAGAGAGAGAGAGATGATACTAATTGCCATTATCAGGATTGAAAATGGGACACCATTATAGACCCAATAGACATTAACAGCATAACAAAAGAATATTATAAATAACACTACACATATAATTTCAAAAACTAATTCATTGAAAACAATAAACTAGCAAAACTTACCCACTATGAAATATAGCACCTGAACTATCCTGTAACTATTAAATAAATAAAATCTTCAAGACCAAATAATTTCACTACCAAATATTAAAAATAACAACATCAATTCTCCATAATGTGTTCCATGAAACAGAAAAGAATACTTCCTCACTCATTTCATAAGACCAGCTCCCTGATATTAAAACCAAAGATGGAATAAAAATACAGAAAACTTCAGACCAATATCCTGCATGTACAGACGGGAGAAAAAGAGAAACCCTCTAAAAATATTAGCAAATAGCATTCAGCAATATATAGAAAGAAAAGTACAACATGGTAAAGTAGTATTTACTGTGGTAATGAAGGACTGACTCCATATTTGATAAACAATAAATATTAAAATTGAGAATACATGATCATATCAACTGATGCAGAAAAAGCTTTTGACAAAATCAACATCCACGCATGATAAAATTTCCAGCAAGCTAAGACTAGAAGGAAATTTCCTTAACCTGATAAAGGGCATCTACAAAAAATTTGCAACTAACGAACTGAATGGTGAAAGACAGAATGCTTCTTCCTAACATCAGGAAAAGACAAAGATGTCTGCTCCCCCCACTTCCAGTCAGAATTGTATAGGATGTTCTAGCTAATTCACTAGCACAAAAAAGAAGGAAAAATTGATATTGGAAAGAAATGATGCCTTGGCTGGTGTAGCTCAGTGGATTGAGCGCAGGCTGGGAACCAAACAGTCCCGGTTTGATTCCCAGTCAGGGCACATGCCTGGGTTGCAGGCCAGGTCCCCAGTTAGGGCCATGTGAGAGGCAACCATACATTGCTGTTTCTCTCCCTCTCTTTCTCCCTCCCTTCTCCTCTCTCTGAAAATAAATAAATAAAATAAATTAAAAAAAAAAGAAATGAATAAAGCTATTTTCATTTGCAGACAACATGACTGTCAAAGCAGAAAATTCAATGGAATCTACTAAAAATCTAGTCTTTCTAATAGGTGAGATTAGAAAGATTGTAGGATATAGGGTCAACAATAAACAATCCATTGTATTTCTATATATTATCAATGAACACTTGGAAATTAAAATGTAATAAAACAACACCATTTACCAACATTATTAAAATACAAATACTCAGGTATAAATCTGATAAACCATGGATGGTTTCACAATGTTGAAAGCTATAAAATACTGATAAAAGAAATGACCTACATAAAAAGTGAGACATGGATTAGAAAAATCAACATAGTAAAGCTTTCAGTTCTCTCCACGTTGATCTATATAGATTTATCATAATTCAATCAAAATCCCAACACAGGTTTTTGGGTTTTTTTTAAATAATTACTTTATTGTTGTTCAATTACAGTTGTCTGCATCCTCTCCCCTCCCCTCCTCCCTCCTCCTCCAACCCCACCTCCCTCCCCAGCCTCCCTCCTCCCCCTTGGTTCTGTCCATGTGTCCTCTATAGCGATTCCTGAAAACCCTTCTCCCCATTGTCCCCTCCCCTCTCCCCCCTGGCTATTGTTAGACTGTTCTTAATTTCAGTGTCTCTGGTTATGTTTTGCTTGCTTTCTGCTTTTGTTGATTATGTTCCAGTTAAAGGTGAGATCATATGGTATTTGTCCCTCACCGCCTGGCTTACTTCACTTAGCATAATGCTCTCCAGTTCCATCCATGCCAACAGAGGTTTTTATAAATATAAACAGATTCCACATTTTATATGGAAATGCAAAGGAACTAGAATAACTCAAACAATTTTGAAACAGAACAATAAAGTTGGAGGAATCACAGTACCCTATTTTATGACCTACTCCAAAGCTACAATGAAGAAAAAGGGCTACTAACAAAGGGAGAGATACAAAAATGAACAAAATAGAACAGAGAGTCCAGAAATAGACCCGCACATATACAGTCAACTGATTTTTGGCAAAGCTGCAAAAGCATTTCAAAGGAGAAAGAACTGTGATTTCAACAAATGGTGCTGGAGCAATCAAGCATCTCAATGCAAAACAATGGACCAACCTTGATCTAAACCTCACATCTTTTAAAAAATTAATTCAATGTGATCCACAATTCTCAATGTAAAACTATAAAACTTTCAGAAGAAAACATAGGAGAAAATCTTCATAATCTAGGTTTAGGCAGAGTTCTTAAATATGACACCAAAAGTATGATCCTTTAAAAAAATGAGAAATTGGACTTCATCACAATAAACCTGTTTGCTATACGGGAAAAGAAAACTGTTAAGAGAATATAAAGACAAGCTACACACTGGGAGAAAAAAAATTACAAATCACATATCAAATACAGAACTTATATCCAAAATATATGAAGAACTTTTACAAGTCAACATGAAAAACACGACCCAATTAAAAAATGACCAGCAGGCTGACAGCTCTGGGGTGGTGGGCAGGGTGGGAGTTTGGGGAGTGGAGGGACTGACCGAAAAAGGAAAAGGACTCATTGACACGGACAACAGTGTGGTGATTGCGGGGGGAAGGGAGTGCATGGAGGTGTAAGAGGGTATAAGGGGGGCAAATGTTAATGGAAAAAATATAATAAAAATAAATTGTTAAAAATAAATAAAGAAAAAAGAAAAAATGACCAAAAGATTTGAAGATACTTCATTACAGAATGTATACACATGAAAATATCAGCACATAAAAAATGTTCAACATCATTAGGACAATGCAAAATTAAAATCATACTGTGATACCGCTAAAGTATCTATTGATTGACAAAATATAAAATATTGAGACCACCAGCTCTTTACAAGGACGCACAGCTAATGGAATTCTCATACACTGCTACTCTGAATGTAAAATGGAAAAGCCAATCGGAAAACAATTTGACAGTTTCTTATAAAGTTAAATATACACTTACCATATGATTCAGCAATCCCACTCCTGAGTATTTACCCTAAAGAAATGAAAACAGGTTTACAGAAAAACCTATACATGGATGTTTATAACAGCTGTTTTAATAATTCCCCAAACCTGGAACAACCCACCTGTCCTTCAACAGCTGAATGAATAAACTGTGGTTCATTCATCCAATGGAATACTATTGAGCAATAAAAAAAAAACCTACAGATATATTCAACAACGTGGATGAATCTTATGGCAATTGTGCTGAGTAAAATAAGCCAGTCTCGAAATGTTATATATGATATGACTCCAATTTTATAACATTATATTATTATTATTTTATAATATTATCAAAAAGGGAAAACTAAAGTAATGGAGAACAGAACAGTGGTTTTCAGGGATGGGACAAGGGTGTGATTATAAAGATATAAACAAGGCACAATTATAAACACACAAGGGAGATTTTGGGGGGAATGGAACTGTATCCCCACCATGGTAGCTGTTACATGAATCTATACACGGGTTTAAATCATAGAGTTGCATGCCAAGAATAAATAAATTTTATCGCACAATACTTGAAAAAAACACAACCAAAAAGACTATGCTAAATTTTAAAAAGGCTTGTTGGCTGGATAGCTCAGCACTATCTTTCCCCAAAGTAGATGCTTAATTAACATTGGCTGAACAAAATCACTGAAACTGGCTGCATTTTCTGCTTCAATATCAAACTCATTTCTATTCCTAAGCTTCAAAAACTTCAGTAACTTTCTGTAATGTCATTAACAGTTTCTATAATGGTCTCTCCCATGGTAACATGTCTAGATTGCACAAAACTAAATAATTAAAAATGTCATGAAAGTCAGAAATCTAGATTTCCAAAGCAATTATTTTAAACTTAAAAAAATCATTAATAACAAAACCCTTTTTTATATCTTATATGCTTATTTTCCACATTAAAAAAAGGACAGGAGCTGTACTGAAATTACACAAAGGTATGGTATACCAAACAGATATTTAAAAAATGCATACAGAATTAACTAATCTTTATTAAACATGAGGTGAATAGCTAAGCCATTGATTTATCTCAAATATTAACTCTTTCTAGGATTTATCTTTTTGTGTGAATTAGCAAACTGACTATTAAAGTTTATTTTTATTCTTTCTGGCTCAAACCATGATGTGCACTCATAACTCATGTCATTTCTATTTTAAATTTCCCTTGTTGAGAGACGCTGGGCATTTGCCTGCCTGTAGCTCCTGTGCAGCCAGCCCAAGCTGTCAGGGTCCCACCACGTCACTCCACACACTGACTCGTCACAGGTCTAAGACTCATTGACTGTGATCGACTAGCTAAGCAGATTGGTTAAACTGCATATGTGCGAGGGAATAAAAGTAATCCTTGAGGGAAAAAAAACATTAACTTTGGTCTTGCTTTGCTCTAAACTGTGTAAAACACTGTTCCCATGCTGGAAAATGATTAATAATATAGGTGAGGTTTTCAGAAGTACACAATCCAAAGATTAAACACATTTTAAAAACTGCAAATATACCACTGGTGTATACTTACAGTACAAAGTATAATTTTAATACTTCTCTTAAATTTCTATTTGTTATAGAATTATTTTAGTGCCCTCCATATGGTTTTTAAGGTATTTTTTCTGAATGTTCACTTAACATATGATCATCTCCAATTTATGTAGGTTTACGTCAAATTTTCAACAAAATTTTTGAATTTTACTGCTTCAATAAAGTAAACTATAAAGTATTTTATAATGGTGCTAAAATATATTCATTTATACATTCTACCATACATGCTTTGATGCCACATTACACCATCACTTGCAAATAAACAAAACTAGAATGCTCTTGTTAGTTAATAATTAAAAAATATAATAAACAATTACCTACTGCTATAACTATATAATTGAAGTAAAAGATGAAAAACACCTAACCTTATTGAAGCACTCAATGTAGTAACTTTATTTTGTTCAGTCTATGACTAGAAGCATAAACAATAGTGAGTTTGTTTAATTGTTTTTAGAAGAATGGAATAATGTATATATAAAGTTGCAGTTTTCTACATTTTGGCTCTTGATGACATTGTTAATATTCAACATACTGATTAATTAGGATTATTGTCTATCATGGACAAGAACATAATAATGGCAACTTGTAAAAATAAAGTCTATACAGAAATATACTAGTCCTCAAACTTCCAGTTTTCACGAGCATCTCGTCCGTCGGCTTTAAGCGCTTTCCTCAGCACGGAGCATTTATTGCTCAGACCCCTCACACCCCCACGCTCGAACATATCACCAGGGGCACAGGAGTTAAACCACAGAGAGGCATGCCCTTTTATAAAACTACCGGAAGGGTCGATTGTCCTCCAGATTGTTGTCACCGTTTAACACACTTACACACAGCTATGCGGGCAAATAATTAAATAAGGCTCCAGGAAAATATGCATTTAAGTTAAATGTGATGGAAGTGAATGAATATCACTAAGATCACATTTACTTAGAGAAACTTGTTTGTGTTAACCTAAAGTAAAATCCTAACTCCAATAAATTTAAAATGCTTATGACAATCTAGTCTCAATATCATGGAGATTACTGTTTCTTTAAAATATGAACAATACTGGGCAAAACTTTACAGAAGGGTATTTTCTAAACATGTGTGAGCACAGAGACAGACAGCAATTACAATAAAGCTGCATGATTATTATGTTCTCCTAGAGAGAAATGTCATTTCAAAAATTACTAAAACCAAGTTTTTATATAGTGTAGGTATTCAAAGTCAGCTCCTTTCCCGAAGCCTCAACGTTTATCATATAGAACCTTTAGCAAATTTTTAAAAAATTACCTGCTTCTGCAGCCATCTTTCATGCCTTCGTTGTTTCCTTCTCAGATTCTTCAACTTGCTCCTTTCTCTTTTACTGAGCCTCTGGTTAATGGCACCCAAGGAAAAACTGCCCGAGCGCAAGAAGTCCAGAGGAGAGCGGTGCTCGTCCTGGCCCGAGGCCTCCAGGGTGCTCCTGCCCGCCGAGGGCAGGTCCATCAGGAACGTCAGGCCGTCAGACCTGGCATGGTCAGAGTGCACTGCAGAAGCTTCCAGACCGCACTGGAATTCTCCTCTTTGTGTCTGGGTCTCATGGGGAACCACTGAAATTCTTTGCAGCAGCCTATTAGGATCAAAACTTGATGAAATCTGAAAGGAACAGCTATTTTTAGTAGATTCTAAAGGCAAGTCTGAAAGGTCAACAGGCTGTGTTTCACTTAGCCTGGAATGGGCAGTAGTCTCACCACGTATTTCATACAGAGTGGGTAAGAAAGTCAGCTTCTCACTGATGTTCAGATCCAAGCTACGCGATTTTCTGTGAAAAGCTCTTCTGGTGCGTCTGCCAGGCACAAGCTGGGGAACAAAAAGCTGGTATTTGGGGTTGGATGCTTTGAAGAGCAGTTTTTCCTTCTTCATCTGAAAATATGTAGACCGTGCCTCCAGGCAGAGTGCTTCTGCTAGTCTTCCAGAGCCATTATTATTTTGAGCCATGTTTAAAAGCCTGTGATTTCTGTTTTTGAAGGCACCACCTGTCAGCTGAGTTTCCGCGTCACAACCTGACTGAACTCTAGGATGTGACAAGTATTTCAGCGATGGTCTCATTACTCGGCCTGTCTGTGCTGGCTGGCTATCGGTCCGGCTCTTGGAGAGATGTACAGCTGTACGCAGGCCACAGGAACATTTTGGAGTGCTGACAAAATTAAAGCCCCCTAAACGGGCCCCACAAAAAGGGCAATTCAGTTTTCCAACTGTCCACTGGGTCTACAGGTAATAAAGGAAAATAAAGACAATGCATTCATTGTTAACCAAAAAGAATGTGAGCTGTTTTTTTTAAGCCAACGACATGAAAGTTTTCTATGCCACAGAAAAAGCTAGCTTTCTGTTTTCTGATTAGTAGACAGAACAGTAAATGGAAACAAGCAAATAGAGATAAGCAGCTCCAAAGTTCTAGAATGATAACATGTTGCTTATCATGAGCATCTAAACAATACTCCTAAGAATTCTAAAAATATCTCTTAAACAATAGGTTGAACATGGATACAGTGTGAACTAATGAAAAGAAAAATACACTATGGAACCAGGAAGCACATCAGTCTACAGAGCTTAATTTGCAAGTAAAATCTCGCAGAAAAGTGTCTGTTTTGATACACTACTTGCATACCAAGCACTGTGGGAGGGAACTTGACCCAATCATCAGAATAAAGCTCTTCCTGCCTTTCTCCATACAATCAGAAGATACTGGTTTATATATCAGACAGTATGTTTTCTATACTCAGATTGGAAATTAATAATGAGCAGGTTTAAAGTGATCTTTTCAACAGAGAGAGCGGAACATCTGCAGTGTCCTAACACATTCTGTAAAGTCTACCACACTGGCATTTTCCCAGGAAACCATTAAAATGTGAGAAGGGATGCAAGGAATATCTGTAAGTGTTATTGTTTAATAACAAAAAAGGTTAAGCTAGTCAGTGAAGAAAGACAACTTTATTTTTCTAAAAATCTTATTACTTACAGTTTTCTAAGACTTAAGTGTTTTTAGTTATGAGAAATAATGGCACCATACTGTCAACAAGGTGAGTTCTTGCTCTTACAATATTTCATTAAGAATCCTTGAAAGTGTTGTATTTTATTTTTTCTGTGCCAATAAGATTCCTTAATTATCCAGTTTAGTTTATATGTGTGTGCACGCATTAATATATATACAGGATATTCCACTCACTGAACAGATACTGTTCTAGGTGCTGGGGATACGGTAATAAACAAAAGATAAAAACCACTGACTTCATGGACTTGATGGTCTAGCAGGGGAGCCAGGTAATTAACAAGATCAGTACGTCATAAGTGTGTGGGAGTGAGTATATATATACACGTGGGTATGTGTGTGTATAATAATTCATATATTTACATATGTAATATGTCTATGCATTTTTAAAAGTCCTATATATTACTTATAATTTGTGTCTGTGTGTATGTATAAATCCTAGGTATGTATATAAAGCAGAGAAGGAAGGAAGAAGTGTGAAGAGTGGTAACAGTGGGAAGGGCAGTTGACAGGAAGGTCAGGCAATGCCTCATTGAGAGTAAAGACCTGTGGAAACAAGGGAACAGGTGACTGTCTTTGGGAAGAGCTTTCAATGGAGGGGAGATTCCAAGTGCAAAGACTGAGGTAGGAAAGTATCTGAAGCATGAATGGATGTGGAGAAAATTATGCTAAGTGAATTCAGCCAGTCAGTGAAAGAAAAACACTACATGATCTCACTTTTATGTGGAATTTAATGAACATAATAAACCAACGAACTAAATAGTAACAGAAGCTTAGATACATACAACAGACTGACAGCTGCCAGAAAGGGTGAGGGTGGGGGACAGGATGAAGGCGGTGCCGGCTCCACCGAAGAACAGTGACAACCAACCAGGGACAAGGACGACAGTACGGATGGGCTTGGGGTGGGGAGCGGGTGGGGCTGGGTGGAGGAGGGGACAAGCAGAAAAAGTGGGAACAACTGGAACAGTATAAACAATGAAAATAAAACTAAAAAATAAATAAAAGGAAACATGTAAAAAAAAAAAAAAAGAATAAAAAGTATCTGAAGCACTCCAATAACAATGAAGAAGCCAGGAAGTGTAATTAAGAATTTCACAGCCTTTCATGAGTGTTGAAACAATGCATCCAAGAAAAATAATTCTAAAAAATCCCAAAAATGTTGTGAAGGTAGTGTATTCCTAACTGTACTTACACTAAGAACTTACTTTTTGTATCAGGCGGCTTATCCATTCTGGGAGGGCTTCTATATTCATGTGCCACACATGACAGGCATTTTGCTCATAGGCTGAGCCATGTCCATCCTGTTATATCAAAATGCATGATGTTAGTTTTTACCAGTTCAGAATTTATTTCACAAATTTCGTATTTGAATAAAACACAAAACTATAAATTCCGTTTTAGCTGGCAAGGAAATGCACACTGCCCTCCTCTCCTCACTTTCACCTCCAAAAACAAACCCAAAAAGACAAAGAAAATTATTTTCACAAAATAATATCTGTGAATTTTAAAAAAGCCCTGCATTTCACTGAGTTCATCAATTAAATCTAAAGCTTAGCATTATGTTACTTAATGAACGAATCCAGCACCCTATTCTTTTTCCTGTGTGTGAGAGAAAAATAACGCCATTCATGTCAACTTTTCCTGCCTTCAAGCTCTGATTCTCTCTGGATTCTATTAATGAAAGAATAAAGGAGTTTCTACATTCTCTATCAAGATGCTCAAGAAAATGTAACAGGATGAGGAAGAGGAACTATCGAGAAGGCAGCTGGAAAAGCCTCAACTAAACAACAAAAATTTCAAAATGACACGGCTTTCTGAGGCAGCTTTGCAGAAATAAATGTGACTATAGTTGAGACAGTACAGCTTCCCAAACAGGTCAGAGCGATGCAGGGCAGGCCAGGGTGGGGAAATGGGCCCTTGACTACCTGTGTGACCTTAGGCCAATTGCTTTACCTTTCTGGGTCTCAGCTTCTTCGCCTGTAAATCACTGGTAGATAATTGCTAAGGTCCCTCTTAGGCAACAAAATTTCATTTTATGAAATGACAGAAAAGTGTTGATTGAGAAGAACAAGGAAAGGGCTCTTCTTTCCCCAGGATTAGGTTTTGTAAGAAGTAGCTTTGCAAGTTGCCAAAGCACAATTCTTTCTTTGTTTGGTTTTCCAAGCAGCTGCACTCCTGCTAGTTACTATAATCAGGTTAACAAATAATAAGCAAAATGGAAAGTCCTAAACATACCTTATAAGCTTCTACTCCCAGTGATATGGGTGAAAGAGGACTGAATCTCTGTAAGAACCTTCCACTGAATAACCTCCTTTAGATTGTGACTTGGAGCCAGGATCACCAGAATTCCTTGGTTTAATTTTTCAGGTTGATCCCTCTGGACCTTACGTCACTTTTCTTTCCCATCAGTAGCTCTTAAAATACTTAACCGTGGCCCAGGGGAGACAAAAAGCTTCAGTATGATTTATTTACATATTGGAAAGATCTAAAAGGGGAAAAGGACTTGAACATTGATACAATGTGAAATCACATTATTTTATATACTGTACACGAGTGTATTTCAGACACTATAAACAATGATCGATGCTAAACCAAACTCAAGAGTACAGTGGTGAAATAAAATTTGTTAAAAGGTTTGAAATTCTTCCAATTCTAATGTTTTTAAAATCTACAAAATAGGTTGAAAATATTTCAATGGCAAATAGAAAATCTGTTGGAAGGGTTTATAATTGGCCAAAAAAAAAAAAAAAAGATGTTACAGTGTTATTCATGATGCCTCAACTCCAATTCTGGTTAACAAAACGCAACTTTTCATGTCAACAGTGAGAGAAAGCCAGGCAACAATGAAGAGGGCGTTACTGAACGGAAGCAAGGTTAGGGAGAGAAGAAAAAATGCTAATTAGATGAACTAGAGTAACTTCTAGTTCAATCATCCTGCTGCTCCCTAATACATGTCTCCTCACCACATACCAAAGTTTACCTTGTTATAGATTCTTTTAAGATGATATAGGGAAAATTCAGGCAGAGAGGGATTTAACTGTTGGTTTCAAAATGGCCAAGTGAATACAGATCCCAGTCTATTCTCCTTATTAAATCACACACCCTATACAAGATTAAAAAAAAAAAAAAGAATAGTTAAACAAGAAAATATAAATGTGGAGATTCCAATGAACCAGAAATTGAGAGGATTTGAAAGATCAATGAGGGAAGCAACAGCACATGGCAGCAAAGTACACAACAGATGAAAACCGCACGAAGAACAGTGTGTGCCAAAGTGGTGGAAACTAGAAGCAAGATGTGCTCTGGGAAATTATTACAAGTAGAGTTGAAGTCCGTGTGTTTCTAGCCAAGAGTAGTATTTGGGGCAGAGAGAAACAGGGCTACATCCCAAGGTGGCTGGGAAGGCCTGGGAAAAATGAAAAGCATTTGCAGCAAGTTCAGAAGATGAGCTAGTGAGCACCAAGTTCTATTCTCACTGAAAATAGTACCACGACATATAAAGAGTGTGATGTAGGTGTGTAACTGTAATGGGGTCCAGAATTTGGGGTGTCTGGGAATATCGGATATCCCCCATAGACCTGACTAGGGGACAGGAGACATGGAGCAGGGCTATTGAGAGTTATTTTGCATATCAATAACAGCAGACTAGTCTTCCAGCCTGAGAGGAGCCAGAAAGGTACACCTGACTTTAACCCAGGAGGTACCTGGGAGGCCACTCCCCTTACCACTCCTGCACAAGAGCTTGGAGGTGGCTCGCTCCACGCTGCGGGCTAGCCTGCCTGGACTAGCAGTGGCAGCCAAGAAAGGCAGAGGATGTGGGAGTGCCGGCAGTTGTAGCTGATTGTGGGAGGAGCTGGAAATGGGGAATTGGAGAAGGTTCCAGGGTGAGATTTAAACTAAAGGTGGGCTGTCATGTGGGGTGAGAGACAATGGGGGACAATGAGGGGACAATGCGCGACCTGTCTACTGAAAACTAAAAAACACTATGCATAGAAATGAAAGAACAGCTAATTAAACCAAGAAACACACCATAATCTCAAATTTTACGTAAAAATGCAAAATGACCTAAAGCATCCTGAAATGTTTTGCAGGAGAAGAAAAGTGGAGGGTACCTACTACATGATTTCAACGGTGAAACAGAGTCCAAAAATAGACCTGTATATACGGTCAATTGATTTTTGGTAAATATGCCAAGGTCATAAGACAAATTTTTCAATAATTGGTACAAGAACAACTGCATATATCTGTATGAGGTAAAAACAAAACAAATAAAGCAAAGAAACCAACAAAGAAAACCTTGATGCTTACCACACACCATGCACAAAATTAACTCAAAATGAGTCAGAATCCTAAAAGTAAAAGCTATAACTACAAAATGTCTAGAAGAAAACATAGGAGAAAACCGCTGAAACTTTTAGAGGGGAAAGTATTCTCAGGACCCAAAAACACTAACTACAAAGAAAAAGTTATAAACTAGGTTTCATCAAAATGAAAACCATCTACTCTTTGAAAGTCATCACTAAAAGAAAGAAATGCAAGCCAGAGAGCAAAAACTATTTTTGCAAAGTCTATGTCTGACAAGAACTTTTTAGCTAGAATATAAATAATTCTTATAACAAAAAAGGAGAAAACAGAATTGTAAAAATAAATATAAGATTTTAACAGACACGAAAGACAATATATTAATGTCCGATAACCACATGAAAGGAGGCAAACCGTCATTAATCATTAGAGAAATACAAATTCGAGCTACAGTGGAATGCCTCTGCACATTTATCACAATAGCAGGAGGAGGGGGAGGGGAAGAAAGGGAGGGAAGGAAGGGAGAGAGGGAGGAAGGGAAGGAAGAGGGGGAGGAAGGAAGGAAGCAAGGAAGGAAGGAACTGGCAATATCGGTACTTACAAAAATAAAGAACTGAAATTCTTGTACATTGATGGTAGGAATAAAAAATGGTATAATCATTTAGAAAATAATTTGTCAGTTTCTTAAAAATCTATGCCTACACTTGCTATAAAACCTAGCAGTTCTTAGTAAGAACCAAGAGAAATGAAAATATATGTCTACATAGAGATTTGGTAACAAACGTTCACAGCAATGCAACTTTACTATAGCTTAAAACGGCAAACACCCTAACGTCCATCAACAATTATGGCAGTCATTCAATGGAAAAACTATGGGATGGATCCATACAATAGAGTAATACTCAGTAATAAAAAGGAATAAACAACAACATGAATCATCTCAAAAACATTATGCTAAGCATAAAAAGCCAGACATAAAAAATAAATACTATAGGCCTATGTTTACAAGAAACTCTAGAAAGACTGAATGTTGCACATTTGAAATAGCAGTAGGTACATGAGCATGTACACATATGTCAAAACTCACTGAAGTGTGCATTTTATTATGTGTAAAATATATCATAAGATAGATTTTAAAAAATAATAAAAATATCCTTAAAGAAAAGTGATCAAGAAACACTTGCAAATGATAAAATTTTTAGGTGATAAGCCCCATGGGGCATGCTCTATCTTAGCTCTCTGTACCCTCCGACCACGGGACAGTGCCAAAATATAATAGGTACTTGATAAATGTCTGGTGAATAAAAATGACTCTTCTCTATCAAACTTCACAGATTTTTCATTGAAATCATTACCCTTTACCTTCCCTAAGCTCTGTACTTTTTATTTTGTTCAAACTACTGAAGACTGCTCAAAATGTGCACATTTTTACTTTCCATATTCTTAGAAAAAATTCATTAAAAATATGAATTCTCACCAATTTGGTCATATATGAGCCAAGGTCCATTATGAATTTAAATGGACTATACACATCTATTTTTAAAAAGCCTTGGGAAACTGATTAACAGTGACTCAATAAAAATAAGCTGTGTAATTTTACCTAAATACTTTGCCTCAGAAACAAAATGAAGTATGTATAAAATTTTTGAAAATGAGAATAGAATATAATATTCAACACAGTCATTAACACATTAGCCCTTTCCATTAGGAGCTGACAGCTGTGCAGATTAATAAAACTCTATAATTAAATTGTAAAAAGGTTCTCGTAGAAAATACAAAGTGAAATTGACAGACACAACCACCTTTACTTCCCTATTAAATTCAAAATTTTTCTGACTTCTCAGGGTTCTGATTATATACGAGATAAATAAATAAGTAAATATTTCTATGTTGGTAAAAAGAATAATAGAATATTAGTGGTAATCTACCTATCAATTTTGAGAGATTACTAGATACAGTGTTGTCCATATGAAGAGATTTATTTATATGCCAGGGGTTCTGATGGGTACTTTATACTTATTATCTCATTCTATTACTTTATTGTGCACATTTCATCATTTAATCTAATCATATAAAGTGATTATGGTATTTAATCACAAAAGATTGACCATTATACTAAGAAACCACTATCTACTAGAAATTCAAGAGATGCTTTATGAACATTGCAATGAGAATAACCATTGGAGTCATAGTTCTAGGCAGATGAAAGAAGTTTTACAATGTAATTATTCTTATTTTAATAGGTAACAAACACTTGTACTGAACCATTATTACTATGACCAGGCACTGTTTAAAGATTTTACTATTTTACATGTAAGATGAACAAGAAAAATTAAGTAACTTTTACGTAACTTGTCCAAGGTCACATAGTAAGCAGCAAAGCAAAGATTTCCACCAAGGTAGTCTGGCTTCAGAGCTTATGTCCTCAGTCACTAAGCTTCCTATTCTAAATAAATCATAAAATTTATCATATTTAGGGCAATCAACTTTCTTACATCGTTAGTCCAAGTAGGTTTTAAGGCATAATGCCGCTTACAAAACAAAACAAAACAAACAAAAACCTGGGGCATAATTTATACTTAAATTAACCAAGGACAATATACGAGGTCTGTCTGGAAAAAGTCCAGCCACTGTTAATATAACAAGAACAGTTTGCACGACATCGATGTAACGTGGTTGCCAAGGAGAGTGGACCGGAATGTGCATGTGTGAAAAATGATGACTTCACTGTACTAGTTAGTGGGGGCAGCAGATACCGTTGAGTGAGCATGTGTACCATGAGACCATTGCATTCAAAACGAGTGAATAGAGCAACAAATCTGTATTGAATTTTGTGTTAAGCTCGAACATTTTTCTGCAGAAACTATTTGAAAGATTCAGAGGGCTGTAGCTATGGGCAACTGGTGACTGGCAGCTTCATCACAACAATGCACCTGCTCATACATCATGTCTCGTGCTGGGTTTTTTGCAAAACATCAAATCACCCAGGTGACTCAGTCCCCCTACGGTCCAGATCTGGTGCCCTGTGACTTCTGGCTTTTTCCCCAAACTAATATCACCTTTGAAAAGGAAGAGATTTCAGACTGCTGATGAGATTCAGGAAAATATGATGGGACAGCCGATGGCGACTGGGAGAACTGTGTGAGGTCCCAAAGTGCCTGCTTTGAAGAGGACTGAGGCATCATTGTCCTGTGTACCGTGTTTCTTGTGTCTTTTATCTTCTTCAATAAATGTTTTTCTTTTTCATACTAAATGGCTGAATACTTTCTGGACAGACCTCATACTAACTTATACAGAAGAAACGTTGGTTCAGAAAACATTTCACAGTTGATTCTAACATGTGACTCCCAACCTGATCTCCTTCGTTTGAGAACTATTAATATAAAGCAAGCATACCTTTCTCTCTAAATAGTTAAAAGTCAAAGCATATTTACATGCCAACAACAAAAAATCAAGTTACAGCAATTAATAGAGGTGAGAACAGCACTGAAGGCTGGGTAAAGAGTGTATAGCATTTTGTTCCCTTTTTTGGAAACAGCTATGGCAAGCAAAGACAGGCAGGGTAAACACAGAAGCCTCAATTATATGATAAATGAGACTGCCAACTACTTCACCTGCATTTACCAACACAAAGCCCTAGAAAAAGTATATGTGATATTCATGTTATTTATTTCCAATATAATTTTATAGGTAAAATGAAGCACATGAACTATCAGGTTTATAAGTCTACAGTCACTTAATTTAAAAAAATCACAAAACTACGTGATAAAGCAAGTTTCAACTGAATGTATTTGAAGACAAATGATTAAACTGGAAGCAGCCTAATTTGAAGAATTTAAAGCTTTTATAGTAGAGGCACAACAGGTTACCTCCTTGGGAAAAATTAAACTGAAATTTAGAAAAACTGTATTATTAGGATTTTAAAAATCCTACTAGACAGATTTTTACATCTCAAATTCATCGCATTGGGTGAGGAGGAAGGAAAGAGGCAATAACTAACAATGTTACTTAATGTCAGAAAAATGTTGACAAAGTATTTTGTAAATGAAATAATTTGTTCAAACAGCAGGTGGAGCTAATGCATTGTTATTTTGTATTTTTTCTTGAAGGGTGGAGAATGTTTTCAGTTGCTCTGTAGCAGAGCTTCATTTAATTTTAAAATTATAAACCTTATTTATTATATTTTTATCAGTTAATGGTATTATAATACAATGTTCTTTTTAATCCTCACCCAAGGATATGTTTATTGATTTTATTTTTTAACCATTTGAACTTTTCTTTTTCTTTTTTTAATTTCATTTTTTAAAAAGATTTTATTTATTTATTTTTTTTAGAGAGGGGAAAGGATAGAGAAAGAGAAGGAGTGAAACATCAATTGGTTGCCCCCCATACGCACCCTGACTGGAAACCCAACCTGCAATCCAGGCACATGCCCTGACTGGGAATTGAAGGAGCGACCTTTCCCTTTGTGAGATGACGCTCAGCCCACTGAGCCACACCAGTCAGGGCAATATTTGATTTTTTATTGTATTTTTTTTCCATTACCATTTATCCCCCTTATACCCTCTCCCACCTCCACCCACCCCCTGCACCTCAATCACCACACTGTTATCCAGGTCCATGAGTCCCTTTTCTTTCTTTCTTTCTTTCTTTCTTTCTTTCTTTCTTTCTTTCTTTCTTTCTTTCTTTCTTTAATTAAGATTTTATTTTTAGACAGAGGGGAAGGGAGGGAGAAAAAGAGGGATAGAAATATCAATGTGTGGTTGCCTTTCATGCACCTCCAACTGGGGACCTGGCCTGCAACCTAGGCATATGCCCTGACTGGAAATCGAACCAGCAACCCTTTCATTCACAGGCTGGTGCTCAATCCACTGAGGCACAGCAGCCAGGGCTTATGAGTCCCTCTTCTTCTTTGTTCTATCCCTCCACCCCCCAACAACTACCCCAACTCCACAGAGCTGTCAGCCTGCTCTCCATCTATGTGTCTGTCTCTATGTTTTTTGTTGGTTCGGTTTGTTTTAGATCCACGTATGAATGAAATCATATGGTACTTGTTTTTTTCCGACTGGTTTATTTTACCCTTTGCAACAGCGTGGATGGATGAACCTTGAGAACATTATGCTAAGTGAAATGCTTATTGATTTTAGAGAGAGAGGAAGGGAGAAGGAGGAGGGGGAGAGAGCGACACTGATAAGAGAGAAACATCAATGGGTTGCCTCCTATAGCATCCCAACCAGGGATCGAACTGGCTACCTAGTATGTACCCTGTCTGGGGATTGAGCCCACACCTTTTGGTGTACTGAATGATGCTCCAACCAACTGAGCCACCTGGCCAGAGCTATTACATAATGTTTTGAAAGATGTTTAACACAATATTTCCACTGAGCCACACCAGCCAGGGCCTGTGGAACACAGTATTTCCAATATTAGCAATAACATTCCCTTTTCCATTAAAAGTGAGCCAAGTATATTATTTAACTATTGCAGTTATAAATACTACAGAAAAAGATCAGGCAACAAAAATTAACATTTAGAATAACATTACTAATTAAATGTTTAAAGTATTACAAATGTGAAGGAACCAAATTCTGTTAGACTGCCTGGCTTTTCTATTTGTACTTTGAGAAGGTACTTCAAAGGTGAAAACTTTTTACTCAAAATAGAATGAATGAAAAAAACTGAAATCCTCACTTAAGGCCAGTCTCCCTGCATCCATTCTTGTTACCTTTGTAGTTCACTCTTCACACAATAGCCAAAACGATATTTTCAGAATTCAGTGATTATGTCACTCCTTTTCAATGACTTCCTAGCTCTTAGGATAAAGATCAAAGTCCTTAATTTGGCTTATAAGACAACAAATGATCTAACCAATACTCACCTTTCTAGCCTTAAATCTTGCCAAATTCCCTCTTAATTGCTCAACTCCAGTCATGGAACTCTTCCAGTCCCAAGGAAACACCACATTCTCTCCAGCACAGGGCCTTTGCACATGCTGATCCCAAAGCTTCGAAGGTCCTCCCTCCTGTGCCACCCTCGCCACTCACCCCCCTTATCTCCACACAAGTCACGTCCTCAGAAGAGCCTCTCACTCACAACTCAGTCCAATCCTCTGCCTATATCCTATTTTTATGGCTCCCTATAATTTTCATATTTGCCACCTAAACAGCTAAAATGTAGTATTTATGATTGACCACTCTCCTGAAAGCTTCACGAGGACAGAATATCTCCCTCTGTTCTTTGAATTCCCAGTGCCTGCTGGAGGACCTGTTGTGCCTTAGTCTGCTTGGTCTGCCACAACAAAATACCGTAGACTGGGTGGCATAAGCAATAGACAAACAGTCCTCACAATTTTGAAGGCACACAGTCTGAGATCAAAGTGCCAGCAGGTTCGGGTTCCGGTGAGAGCCCTCTTCTTAGATTGAAGACTGCTGTGTCCTCACTTGGGAGGGAGGGAGGGAGAGAGAAGGAGTGGGGAGAGATAGAGACATACAGAGACATGTGATAAGGGGCCACAGCCTCCTACAAAGTGGGGTCCCACTCTTATGACCTCATTTAACCTTAACTACGCCTTAAAGACCTATCTCCACATACAGTCATACTAGGGGTTAAGACTTCAACATATGCATTCAAGAGGGGGACACAATTTAGTCCCCAGCAGGGGGTAAGACTAAGTACGGAATAAATATATGCTGACACTCAGAAAAGGGCACATAAAGTATTTCAAATGTAATAAGCAATAAAAGTATAAGTTATTTCAATATTATAGCTATTGAAGGAAAGGTACCACCAGGATAATAAAGCTAGAGAGAAAATGAGCAAAATATTCACTCGAAAAGGTGAAGGAGGAAATATATAATCCATAATTATTCAACACTCCTTGATCATATTTATGGCCATCACTGTATTTGTAATGGTGTTATAAAAATGAAACACTTCATAGCCTCACTATGGAAAGACTCATAACCCAAATAATTAGAATGCTTTATAGTAAGTGCGGGGCAATTCCTCAGTTTCCATTTTCCTCAGCTCACTGGAATCTGGTATCTGCTTCTACAACTCTCACACTACAATGAACATCAACCAATGAGCTCTTTGCTAAAACTTTGGCACACTTTTGGTTCTCATGCAGGGTCTTCACATATGGCCAGGTAGTATGCCAGCTCTGTACAAATCTGGGGCACCTTTCACAGACTGGCACCCTCTAGAACTGCGCCGTGTGTAACACGCAGTTGAGGGCAGTGTCTGGTCTTCTTCTTCTCTCCAACAACGATGAATACTACTAACCAATACCTCCTTCTGCAAGTCATTTGTCCCTTGATTTTCATAACACTGTATCCTACTACTTGGACTTATCTTCCCCCCATCTCTAGTGAGCCTCTTTTTTCCTTTAAATGTTCCTAAGTCCTCTTCTTTCTCACTTCATTCACCTGATGTCTGCTGATCTCACCTACTCTCACAGCTTCACTCACCACTTACATGCGATGACTTCCATGTACTGCAGATCTCTGTTTTGAATTCCATGCTCAAAGAATCAGCAGCCTCCCAAAAATCTCTAGTTGAATGTTTTGTAAGCCACGTAAACTTGGTATGTCCAAAAGTATATCAAAACTGACCAAAAAACTAAAATTGAGGACAGCATTTCCTCATGACCCTAGACAGCACAAATGGAGACCATTTCTGTTATTTTATGTTTATGTTTTTAGGGCTTTTGTCGTTGTTATTTTCTTTTGGTTTTGGTTCTTGCCTACATTTCAAGTATCTCAGAAGGTATTGTAAGAAGGTATTGTATCTTGAAGGTATTGTAAGAATCCCCATTTTTCCCTGTAGACATAGCAGATTGTTTCAAAATTCCATTCCAAATTTGCTGTCATGTGCCTCACTACATGCCAGTGGCTGGAAAACTGAAGCTCAAATGTCCCAGATTTTCTTACAGCTCAAGTTCCACACATGACCTAGCTTCCACTGAGCTGATACACCTGCTCACTATTATAAAAGAAGCAGCAATGACTGTATCTGTGCTGTTTCTTTAGGCAAACTTTGGAGGTACCTGGTTATGCTGCAGTAAAAGTTACAGTAATTTCATGTCCAGTTCCTAGTTTGCGGAGCTGAAAGGCAGAGTGTGCGACTCCCATTTTCCAGCATTTGACAAGGATAACGGAGGGTGGTCCTTGAGCCAACAGCTGTGAATGCTCTTCCCAGCTTCCTGGTTGTCAGTGTTGTTCTGAGAACCATTTCAAGTGTACATGGGGAGTGGAATGCAAGAGAAAAAAGTCCAGGGTTTGCTCAGCGTAGGGCAACCCTGGGGGGAACCCCTACATAAAACTGGGCTGTAATCTCAGTATAAGGGACATGAGAAATAAACCCGCTGCTCAGGACAGCCCAGCAGGAGACATGCCTCTGTCAACTTTGGTATTCAGCAGAAGGAAAAGAAAAACATCTTCTCCTCAGGGTATAGAAACTCTCTTAAAAAAAAAAAAAAGAAACTTTCTTAAACAAAAAGTACAAAACGTAAAGGACGTGAGTAATAAATTCTTCTATATTATATTATGAACTTCTGTTCATCAAAAAAAGACCACAAAGAGTGAAATACAAGTTATAGAAACTGGTAAAAGCTCTTTTCAATACAAAACCCAACAAGGGATTAGTATTTAGTATACATAAAGAACTTCTAAATATAAAAACAAAACTACCTAATAGAAAAACGGGCAATAAAAAAAGACATTTTACAGAAAACACAAATGACCTCAGAGAAGGAGAAGATGTTAGGGTGGAGTGGAAGCAACCATGATCAAACGTGGCTGAGGCAAAACAAAACAAAAGAAACGAAAATTCAGTGTCTTTCGAAGAAGGGGAAGAAATAAGTGACAGATGATTGCAGCCACACTCTGTTGACTTGAGAACTCCCTGAAAAATTGACCCATGGATACTGCCTACTTGCACCTCTTTGATACTGCCTCTTTGATGCTGCTCTGAGGGAAGCGCAGGGATTTTATTTTTGTTGTTTTAAAAACATTTACTTTTTTCCAGGACAACCAGTTAAAAAAATTTGAATATTATTCGGATGTTCCTATTGACTTTTCAATTATACATGAACTTTCTCTTTTAGGCCCATACTGAATACTAAAAAATACAATATAATAGGTTTTCCATTTCTTAATAGAGTATTTAATTTAATTGTGTGGTGATGACTAAGGTTCACTCATGGTAGGGATAAAAAATGAACTATTATTATCTTCAACTTATATCTACGATATTACACCTAAAACTTTAAGGTTATATTAATGGCAACAGCTGAAGGTAAAATTAATTTTAAGTGTGGAAGGCGGGATGCCTTCTGAATAGCACTTTGAAATGTTTTCAGTGAGTCAAGTACAACGAGGTAAAAGCTACAGCCAGCATGGAGGAAAGGGGTGCATGTGTGGGAGTGCGCGGCATTCCTGTACTAGGAAATCAAAGATTCACGTTAGTGGTACTTACCTTAATCCCTTGGTTCTCAAGATATTTCATGAAACAACCAGAAGTTGCTATACATTTTCTACATTTCCAACACTGAAGAACATTTACTTCTTCTTGATTACGATTTTTAGTTATCACTTCTTTACTTCTTTTCATCTGTGGGAAAATAAATTAGTGTTAGAATGTTAAATGGTGTCACATTAAACTTGATTTTCCAAACCCTTTGTACAGCATTAGCTACATGTGGAGCAGGAAGAGAATTATTCACTGTTTGTTGAGGTACCTACTAGTTACCAGGTCTTAGGTTAGGAGAACTCTATAAACAATGTCTGGGATTGAAAATTCCATTTAATTATTAAGATGATGATTTATGTTAGTTACTATCAGCTTATTTTATTTTTGCAGAATATTTTATGTCTGTTTCCATCTGTTACTGAAAGACGTAAAAGGCCACTGCTGAAGAGTCAAGTAAGTTATTGCAATGGCTTTAAAAGAGTCATAATAAAGAAGTATAAATATCCCTGTAAGCAGGATGTTTTAAATAACCACAGCATTAACTTTCAAATACAATAGGATTTATTGAGTTGTGGTTTATGTTCTGAACATTGAAACTTACTTTAAATTGATGGCAAAAATCTCTTATACTAAATGCAATCATTTCTCTTGCATATGTTGGTCATTGGGAACAGTTAACTGTACTACATCTGGCAGTACATATAGTCAAACAAATAAACTTAGAGAATAGCCCTCCCAATTTTATAGTCTGATATTTTATACCAATAATGTGATTTAGACCAATTTATGAAAAGTTTGACACTAATAAGAATTATAAGATAGATGCAGTGTATTTAATAACTGGCCTGGTAACTATTCATTATAAAGAAAGGAAATGTTCATTTATTCAGCTACCCACAAGAGTCCACTGCCTTGTTCCTGAGCCACATTTCCTCATTTGTTAGCTCTTTCATTTTTCACTCATTCAACAAACATTTACTGAGAACTAACCATAAACCACTTGATGAGTCAAACTATGGGGGTGCAAAGATGAATAAACTTAATTTTCTGTCACAGAAGTGCTCACTGTGCTATGGGATCAATAGTTTGCTACCCTAGTCCATTAGAATCACTTAGGAAACTTAAAAAAATAGTGACTCCTAGAAAATGTGACTTATTATAAGATGAGGAGGAAGTTAGGAATGGGTACTTTAAGAAGTTCCCCAGGGAATTCTTAAAACAACAGCTATAAGGACTATAAGAAAGAGAGGAAACATTGATGAAACTTAACCAAATATAAAGGAAGGTTTTAAGGAACTCTGCCAGAGAGAGCAGAGCATGCTCCTGTTATAGCCAATCTAACTCTGGCATCAGGAACCTGGGCAGCAGTTGTCTCCAATAACATCTTCTGAACCCACCTTAGCCCAGCTGTCCAACTATTGAAACTTTGCCCTCAATGATTATCAATAATATCTTAATTTGCAAAATGTCCTGACCTCCTCTGGATCAGTATTGAAGCCCCCTCCTTTACTTAACTTCTTTAGCACTCCTTACACCTCTGTATTTCCTTAGCATCTTCTTTCTATCCTCAAGTCCCTTTTATCCACCAGTGGTTCTTCGCCAGGAGTAGGTACTACAGGGAGGGGTCTATCAGAATCAATGATGGAGAAATTCCATATCTGCCTATCAGCTCCCCTTTCCTGATATCCATACACATCCCTGCATTTCTACCCATTCCGAGACTTTTCCAGGTCCCTTGGAATGCAAGCAGGTAGTTAGAAAAGGTCCTGTAGGTGATTCTAATAGGTCTTCACTGCAAATCATTAAAAATATACTTGGTGTGATAACTATTTTTTTTTATTTTAAAAATATAAAGTATATATTAAGTAATGTCCCTCCACTCCCACCTCACCCCTCCCCATAACTGTCATCCTGCTCTCTGAGTTGTTCTCTATTTTGCTTGTTAGTTCAGTTTGTTCATTAGACCCCGCATATGAGTAAAATTATATAATTGTCTTCCTCTGACTGACTTATTTCTCTTAGCATAATCTTCTCCAGGTCCACCCAATGCTGTTGCAAAGGGTAAAATTTTTCTTCTTTTTTATGGCCAAGTACTATTCCACTGTGTAAATGTCCCATAGTTGTTCTATCTACTCATCTACTAATGGACACTTGGGCTGCTTCCTTATCTCGGTAATTGTAAATAACACTGCAATGAACATATGTTTATGTTCTTTCAAATTAGTGTTTTGGACTTCTTTAGATACATAGGAGACCCAACATAGTGAAGGAGTAATTGGAAGCTACACTAACGTCCTCCCAGGGCCAAAATGGAATTGCGACTAAATTAAAGAAATATCATCCTGAAGAACCAACTGAACACTAGCTGGAGAGAAACCTTATAACAAAGGACACACAGGAGAAACCACTTCACCACAACGAGACTGGTAGAGAGTGCAGAGGAGGCATGAGAGGGCTGGCTGCTGATGTTCTAGAGAGATATTTAATCAGCTGCTGATGTTCTAGAGAGATATTTCAGTGGCCTGGGGGATTCCCCCTGAAAAGTATGTGATCTAAGCTTCAAGTTGGGCTCAGCATAGAGTATCAGAACTGGGAAAGGAAACGCAGTAACATCTGGCTTTGAAAACAACAGGGTTTGTACCAGAGAGAGATGGCTGGAGATGCAGAGAGCCTCATAAAGGGCCAATGCACAAAATTTCATTTGCAGCCACTCTGACAGGAAGGGGCAGAGTAGACTAGAGATACATTAGGAGTTTTGTGCTGGTAGCTCTGGGGAGAGAGCTGAAGGAACAGCTGCCAGGATCCCTGTGCTTAGTCATTCCCCATACTATAGAAGCTGTCTTTTGTGTGCAGAGCACTCCCCTCCAAGTGACATCACCCTGAGGGAAAGCAATAGCCCCACCCACAGGAATCACTCTTGCCCCACCCTGTGGAGCTTAAGCCATATCGCTGAGTACAGCTGGAGGCTATATCAGTGATTAAGCCAAACAGCAAATTCAAATCTCTGGGAGCTCTGAGACTTTAGCTGACCTTCCCCTGGGCCTGGTGCTGGTAAAAGCTGGTTTTGGTGAGCAGCCGGGTCCTTTCTGCACACATCCAAGCCCAGAAGAGGGAGCCACAAGCTGTGGATCACTGATAGCTCCAAAACATTTACCCAGGGCCAGTCAGAGGCAGCATCCAACATAGGTCTGCACCAGAGTCTTTGCAGATCTACTTAATACATAGAAACAAATACAAAGACACAGCCAAAATGGAAAGACAAAGAAAAAGGACCCAAGTGAAAGAATAAGGGACTCCTCCAGAAGAAAAACTAAATGAAAGGGAGGCAATTTATCAGATATAGAGTTTAGAGTAATGATTATAAGGAGACTCAATAGCATGAAAAAAGGCATAGAAACCATAAAAATGGGCCAGTCAGCAATAAAGAATAAAATATCTGAAATAAATAATACACTGGAAAGAATAAACAGTAGGTTAGATGAAGCAGAGGACTGAATCAATGATTTAGAAGACAAGGTAGGAAAAAATACCCAAGCAGAGAAGCAAAAAGGAAAAAAGAATTTTAAAAAATGAGGAGAGCTTAAGAAAACTTTGGGACAACATGAAGTGTAACAACATCCACATCATGTGAATACCAAAAGGAGAAGAGAGTGAGCAAAGGATCGAGAACCTATTTGAGGGAATAATGACTGAAAACTTCCCTAATCTAGTGAAGGAAAAACACACACATGTCCAGGAACCACAGAGTCCCAAACAAGTTGGAACCAAAGAGGCCTACATTGAGACACATAATTAAAATGGCAAAACTTAAAGACAAGGAGAGAATCTGAAAAGCCACAAAAGAAAAGCAGTTAGTTAAGTACAAGGGAGCTCCAATTAGAGTGTCATCTGATTTCTCAACAGAAACATTTTAAGCCAGAATGGACTGGCATGAAATATTCAAGGTGATGAAAAGCAAGGACCTACAAAGGTTATTTTACTCAGCAAGACTATCATTTAAAATTGAAGGAGAAATAAGGAGCTTCCCAGACAAGAAAAAGCTAAAGGAGTTTGTTAACATCAAACCAGTACTACCACAAAAGTTAAAGGGCTTGCTTTAAGAAGAAAAGGGGGAGGGGGGGAGAGAGAACATAATTAAAAAATAAAATGGTAATAATTATGTATCAATAATCACCTTAAAGTAAATGGTTTAATGCTCTAACCAAAAGACATAGGCTAGCTGAATGGATAAGAAAACAAGACCCATCTTAGATCAAACATACACAAGACTAAAAGTAAAGGGATGGAAAAAGACAGTTCATGGAAATGGAAAGGAAAAAACAAAACTGGGATAGCAATACTTATATCCAACAAAACAGACTTTAAAACCAAGGCTATAGTAAGAGACAAAGTAGGATACTACATAATGATAAAGGGAACAATCCAACAGGAGGGCATAAACATTTATGTACCAAACAAAGGAGCACCTAATTATGTAAAACAAATCTTGATGGACATAAAGGGAGAGATCAACACAAATACAGTCATAGTCAGGGAGGATAAGACCCCATTGAGTTCAATAGATAGATCTTCCAGACAGAAAATCAGCCAGGAGACAGTGGCCTTAAACGACACACTAGATCAAATGGATTTAATTGATATCTTCAGAGCACTTCACCCCAAAGCAGTAGACTATACACACTTTTCAAGTGCATATGGAATGTTTTCTGGGATAGACCACAAGTTAGGACACAAAACAAGTCCCAATAAATTTAAGAAAATTGTAATCATATCAAGCATCTTCTCTGACCACAATGCTATGGAACTAGAAATCAATCGCTACAACAACTATTTTATATAAAGGATTTTTAAAATCTATAAATCTAGTTTTGATCTTATTCCAAAGCTGTAGACCAGTATTTTCATTTCCAGATATTAAATGTTCATCTCTAAATGAATTTTCTTTTTCAGGGCTTCTGTACTATCTCTTTACTTTCTCTAGATTTGTGCTATCCTACATAACAACTGCTTGTCAGATATCTTATTGAACACAGAGTAATTTCACACTGAAGTATTTTTAATAAACAGAATTAAGTAAAATACACTGTAAAAATTAATTTCACATTCTTTTTACTTTTTTAATGTGGCTACAATTTCTAAAATTACATGTATGACTTCTATTATACTCCTTTTGGACAGCACTTATCTAGGGTTCCTTGCCCCAGGTCTTTGTGTGGTTGGTTTCCTTCTCATTATTCAGATGTCAGCTCAAATTTATCTCCTGATAGGTATGGTGTAAGAAGCACCTGAGAGCTTATTGAAATGTAGGTTGGAGGGCCACATTCACAGCAATTCTAATTCAAAGCTTCTAGGGTAGGAATCTGCATATTTAACAAGCACATTGGGTGATTTTGTTACAGGTGATCCGAAGACTATACTTTGAGAGACACCAATCTACTGAATCTAGTCTGAGTTTCTTACTATGTCAAAAAAATGTCCTTTAGGTAGCACAAAGGACTTTTGTGATGAACAGTTCTCTATCTAATTGTGGTGATGCTCATGTGGAACTATACATGTGATAAAATTACATAGAACTAAATATACACACAAATTAATGCATTAACTGGTAAAATCTGAATAAAGTTGATGGTATGAAGGCTATACAGGGTGTTTCTGAGAATCCATAATTTACAATTGAATCTGCAACCATCTCAAAGTAAAAGTTAAAGAGAATCTTTTATCACACACACTAAAAACTCAAAACCTTAGAATCATATTATTTTTTACCAATTAACTGTCCTGACCACTTGTATAAAGCTCTATACCTTTTCCCTATATTTCTGGCTGCATAATTTTGTTTGCCTCTTGCTATGACAATTTTGCAATATTTTCTATAAAGAGAATAAAAAGATCAGTCTTTCCTCTTTTCAAAATAATAGCCCTTTAAAACCCGACTCCAAACTGGTTCAACTCTTGGTGTCTGCTCCAAAAACATACCACACCAACACTATGCAGATCCACACAGTTCCCTAAAAATACATTTTTCTGCTCTTCCTTTTTCAAATTTTCTGCTCTCTTTTCCTGTGTTATCATTTTCCTTTCTCTGACTTTATGTTAAGAAATATTTTCCATCCTCCAAGCATTAGCTCCAAGTTTCTCTTTTACAGATGCTTCCCAGGAAGATCAATTACTCCCCATTCTGTGGTCCACAATACTTTGAACATACCTGCACAGCAGAACTGATCATGTTGCTGAATTACATTTATCTGTGTGGATTTATGTCTTATTGATTTAACTGTGAGCTCCTAAAGCACCATATTCTATTCAAATCTGTATTCTTAAAATCAAATATGGTTTCTGGCACCAAAAAAAAGATACTCGACAAATGTTTGTTGTAATCAAATGAAAAAGATCTGGCCGAGAGCTCAGCTTACAGTCTTCTTCCAATACCAAGTGTTAACTAAGCCTGGTCAACTAGTGTGGCAAACCAAACAGAAGTCCTTTTGCAAAGGACCTGAGGCATCCAAGTGAAGAAATAAACTATGCTTTTATATAACTCAGTTTGAAAGGAGAACTGGAGGTCACCCAATAGTAATATATTTATAGGAGAGCTGAAATGGCTTCTGTTAGGGAACCTGTTAAAAGAAGACGTCAAACATGGTAAAGAACTCCACTACAAAATGGCGGCCTTTGAGTGGAATACAGCATGGTTGTCAGCTGGTAACTCAAGTCTGTCCCCAACTCAGCACCCGAAATACTTGCATGGGTTTTAGGAAAAGAAAGAATGGTATAAGCAAAAAACTGAAAAGTCTGTTTTCTGATGGGTTCTAAACAATTTTGGGTGGCATACACTACATCATTCTAACACTCTGAGGACTTAGGGTCAGCAATTAAAGAACTGATATTATAATTCATATGACTGAAGTGGAACTTAAAGACAATTAAGGGTATGAAATTCAGGTATAATAGTTCTTTGCTTTTCTCCCAAATCCTTTTCCTCATCTCTTACTCCCGTTCTAACCAGATCAGATACTTGTATTTTTCTACGGAGTGCTCCCCCTGGGCCCCAATTCCTCCCACTTAAGTCACAGTCTTCGTTATGGTAACCTCATCTTCTGTCCCATGCATGGTCTGTTGGACCACACTAGCTGCTAGTATCTGCATGATGTACTCCATATTGCATGCTTATAGATTCCTTCTTGCTAACTTCACTACTTGTCCTAATATTCCTGTCATTTTCTGATATTTCCTCAATGCACTGGCCTTTCAGAAAATAATGTTTTGCTGAGTTATGCATATCTCCTGTATTTCATTACAGATTATTAAAAAATCCACATTTGTTAATATCACCCCCAACCTCAGTAAAACTTTTCTTTAATTATTGGGCAATAATCAAGTTTATAGTGGTAGATACAAGTTTTCTAAAGTGCTGATTTTTGTTTAAAGCTCAAATTTTATCACTTATAACAAATATTGCCAAGAAGCCATATCTGAATAACCAGTTTGTCAATGACTCAAGTAAAAATGGTGTGCTATGGAAGGTAGATAGTTCATCCCTCAACTAAAACAACTGAACCAGGGCTCTGCCTTAAGACTACCATCTGCCCTGAGTGCACTGCGGAAAATGCTTTATGATTCTTCCCATTTTTTTCACACAGAACGTTAAAAAGGTATTTATTTAAGAGTGAAGATGTAATAAAATCAGTAATAGTTAGTGCTTCAATAAGCAGGTTTTTTTTAACTGCATGTGCATGGCAGTGAAGCCCCAAATGGCGACTAGTACACTTTGTCGCCACTGCCTTGCTTCTGCTAAGGGACCAGCAGTTCTACTCACTGTTGCTTTTGCATTATTAATGAAAATGTTAACACAGTAAAAAGAGAAAAGGCAACTAACATCTTAGTGTTGCCAAGAAAAAGGTCTGAGCTGATTCTCTGGCGGTCTCAGAGACCTCCAGAGCCATGACCCGCATTCTGAGAACTGCCACTTCATGCACAGCAACTGTCCCAAAAGTACTCACTATGAAAATCTTGTTTTGTAACAAATATCCTTTAAAATATTTAAGAGTAGATGAGTCCATATGGAGAAATGTATTTATAACAAATTTGGTTGAATTATAACTTCCAGAAGAAATTTCATTTATTTATTTACTTTTTGCTATTTACCACATTTTCTGGCAAAATGTCAGCATTTGTCATAGATCTAGTTCTACACTCCTGGGTGTTCAAATCTACTTACCCTTTCTTTGTTATTCATGGATATATATGAGATACAGTGAAGAAAATGATAGATTATTAAAATTAACCTAAAATTAGAAAACAAGAATAAGCCAAAACAACTTTAAAAATTGAAAAGAATTGAAATGTTTTCTCCAAAACCCGTAAGAAATAGGGAGGGGCTCAGGCAAAAATTATGTAATTGGCAAATTTTACCAATCCTTCAAGAAATGGATGGTCTTTATAATTTATATAACTGTCATCCATAAAATATTGCAGGGAGACTAGCTCCATAAATATAACTTTGATTTATTGATTAGACAAGGAGATATAAAACTAGGCAAAGAGAGTATAAAAATTATATACCAATATGTTCACGAACATACATGCTAAAATTCTAAATAAAATATTAGCCAACAGAACCCATCAGTGAATTAAAAGAATAATACATTCTGACCAAATAAAATCATTTCTAGGAATTCAAGGGTAGTTCAAAATGGGGAATATAACCCAAACCTATTCAATATATTCAGCAAACTAAAATTTTAAAAGAAAAAACACATGACCATCTTAAAAGATACAAAATTTTTGATAAACCTCAACACTTACTCATGAATTTAAAACAAAAATACATGGCATCCTGGAAGGAAATTTCCTTAACCTGATAAAGAGGGAACTACTAAAAACTTCAGCAGCTGTAATACTTGATGGTGAAATATTAAAAGCATACCATGGAAATCAGGAAGAAGAAAAGGAGGACAGCGACACTATCTTCTGTATTATTCAACTGTGTACCAGAACTACTATCTAACACAGTAAAAGTAAGTAACAGGTGTAAGAACTGGAAAGAGTAAGTGAAAAAGAAATCAAGTGCCTGTTATAAGACATGACACCAATTTTCTTCTTTGGGCTGCAGATGTTTCTATCTTCTTAGAATGATATAAATCACAATGTTAGCGAATCTGTTTCCTGATCCTCAGAGAAAACATGTATGGATAAACGGTACTTATGTCATAGTATACACACACAGATACACATGCACACCCCTCTGTGATGTAGGTTTGTGATATCTGATATATTTATTCCCTTACCACATGGCTCACTCTGTTGATTTTCATCTCAGCCACATCACTTTCACTTACTTTGTGTAGACAACTTTCATATATTGGTATCTATATTTGTTTTCAAAAGTTTAAGTTCAACTTTTAGACTTACTTTCTATACTTAAAGCATTACAAATAAGCAAAGACACCCTGCCCCCAATATGTACATTTCTCACTAGTTTACATAGTAAGAATGAAATCATGGAAAATGTTTTCTCACATTGTTACCCTTATTTGTTTTTTTAAAACATAAGATTTTATTTATTTCCAAACAGAGGAGAAGGGAAGGAAAAAGAGAAGGAGAGAAATAGTGTGTGGTTGCCTCTTGCACACCCCCACTGGGGACCCAGCTCACAACCCAGGCATGTGCCCTGACTGGGAACCAAACTGGTAACCATTTGGTTACCAGTCTACTCAATCCACTGAGCCACACCAACCAGGGCTGTTACCCTTATTTGAAGGAGATATTATATTGCTCAAATAAATTTGCTAGGATACAATTTTAAATTAAGGAAAGAAGCTAATGTGGTACTTGGTAAATTTCTGTGATACTCGTAATATACAGTACTAATTTCTAATGTACTCTTAGTTCCTCAGTCTGGGTACTCATTATATGGGAATGCTCGCTTTGTGAGAACTCACCAAGCTGTACACTTGTGATCTGTGTGTTTTCTCTATGTATCTTTCTTTTAAGTTATAGATTTTTTAAAAAGTTTATTTTTAGAGAGAGGGGAAGGGAGGGAGAAAGAGAGGGAGAGAAACATCAGTGTGTGGTTGCCCCTTGTGCGCCCCTCACTGGGGACCTGGCCTGCAACCTGGGCATGTGCTCTGACTGGGAATCAAACCGGAAACCGTCTGCTTCTCTGTCTGGCATTCAATCCACTGAGCCACACCAGCCAGGGCTGTATGTATCTTATTTCAATATAAAAATTACTTTAAAAGCTTGCAGTGACTTTAGAGTTAGTCTTTTTGTGTGTTTCTGTGCCCCACCCCCTTCACCAATATAACTACACACTTGTCTCTGAGAACAGTGGAGAAAGAATTCTCAATATGAAGCAATGTCTACAGTGACAATTTTCACCATCTGGTCCTGGATGTAAGGTCAGTTTGTCATGATAGGTGGAAGTCAAGGAATTCCAATGGGACAAGGGGTCAGAGGTGTATTTCCCTACCTCTGCCTATAGGGGGATTACCTATCAAGGAACAATTGGAGAATGGAGATGTAGGAATGTGTCCCTGCACTGTCTCATTACAAAAGTGACATAATCACTTCCACCACCAAAGAAATGGTTAAATGTTAATGAAGACTTTTGGAATTCAAATCTTGAATATTTGGAGTGGGCCATGATAGAAAAATCTAACATAAAGTAAACCTCTCACATACAGACTATAAATAAAAATCTGGAGATACCTTTTCAAAGAATTTTAAGGAGAATTTATTCAGGTTAACTATTTGCAAACTGGGAAATGTAGTCCTTGGTATTCTCAGTACAAACTGCGAGTATTTCCAAAATGGATGGGATAGGTTAGGGTTTATAAAGGCAAAAATTGCAAGGAGCTGATCAAAGAGATTGGTTGCTAGGACCAAAAAGATCAGAAACTTACACCATTTGTTTTCTAATTGGTTGGGGCAACTGGACTTTCAGTAGTTGGCTGACCCAGTGGAGCTGTGAAGTGAGAACAATGTGTTACCAGGTAAGAACAATAAATATACAATGAATGAATGAAGTCTCATGCTTATCTCTGCAAGTCCTAGTTTCAGCCCAGGCCTGCAGAACAGAAAGGCTGTCTTTGATCACACAATCGCAGTGCAGGGAGTATTATTTCACAATGATGCGCGGGCACAATTTATCAAACAGTACAATCAGCACAGGGGAGGCTGCTGCCAGTTCCAAAGCCAAAAAGGGCAAAGTTATGCTCTGCAAGCAGCTTCAGAGCTCAAGCTGCAAAAATTCAAATTTTGGGTTACAAGGTATGATATTAAAATTCTGAGGCCTGGCTGGTTTAGCTCAGTGGATTGAGCGCAGGCTGCAAATCAAAGGCTCGCCGGTTCGATTCACAGTCAGGGCACATGCCTGGGTTGCGGGCCAGGTCCCCAGTTGGGGCCACGTGAGAGGCAACCACACACTGATGTTTCTCTCCCTCTCTTTCTCCCTCCCTTCCCTTCTGTCTAAAAATAAATAAAATCTTAAAAAAAATTCTGAGAAGTCCTCACAACAGCAGATTTGTATTTTTGTATTCCACGAACAGAACTCTAAATGTTAAATATTCTAACGTTTCTATCAGAATAGTAAAGAAAAACAATTTTAAATTAGTGTTTTCCAGCAATTTCATCATCTTTACATATGAACATCTAATTATTTGGGTGGAGAGAGGGGATGAATATGTTGAACATACGAGAATTTCAGGGCAGTAAAACCAATGTTTATCTTCCTGTAACAGTGAATTAATGACATTATACATTTGTTAAAACTTATAGAACTACACATCACAAACAGTGAACCATAAACTAAGAACTTTAGTTTAAAATAATAGATCAATACAGGGTAGACCAAAAGCAGGTTTAAAGTCCTAAACTAAGGAACTTAGTTTAAAATAATAAATCAATACATGGTGAGCCAAAAGTAGGTTTACAGTTGCAAGTACATGAAACACAGAGTTTATTCCTATATTATTACTTATTAATTGCTGCATTATTTTCCGTATGAATAACCGTAAACCTACTTTTTCCTCACCCTGTACTAATTCATCAATTGTGGCAAGTGTAAGACACTAACACAGGATGTTAATAATAGGAGAAACTGTGTTAAGGGGAGAAAGAGTAAATGGGAGCTTTCTATGCTTTCTGATAATTTTTTTAAAGCTAAAACTGCAATGAATTCTATTGATTAAAAGTAATTACTTGGATATTTAATACTAACATTATATGTTCAAAGTCATTAATACTTATTGACCTAAAGGGCAGGTTTGCTTTTGTCTTGGCTATTCAGATAATTAAAAATAGCTTTTCCTTTGAAATCTGACAACATTAGCTTTCTAAGTGTAAGAAAAATTTCATTGTCAGTACGATCCCTGTGTTAGTTTACTTGCGCTGCCATAGCAGAATACCACAGAATGCGTGGCTTAAACAGCAGAAATGTTTTCTCATAGCTCAGTAGGCTGGAAATCTGAGATCAGAGTACCAAAAATTTTGGGTTCTAGCGAGGGCTCTCTTCCTAGTTTGTAGAAAAGCTGCCTTCTCTCTGGGTCTTCACACGGCCTTTCCACTGTGAATGTGCACTTCTGGTCTCTTCCTCTCCCTATAACGAAAATGGTCCTAGTGGATTAGCACCCCACCCATTAATCACCTCTATTAAGGACCTATCTCTGATACCGTATTATCATATTGGGGATTAGGGCTTCAACACACAGATTTGGAGGGAGACACAATTCAGTCTATAACATGCTCCTGCTGGGCCATAAAATGCATGTCCTTCTCACATGCAAAATACATTCACCCTATCCTAATAATCATCAAAGTTTGAACCCATTTCAGAATCAACTAAATCAAGTATTGGTGAGACCTGACTCTATCTGTGAACTTGTGAGGCTAGTAAAATTATGTCCTTCCAAATAAAATGGTGGGAAAGGTGCAGGACAGACTAAGGAAAGGAAAGGAAAGGGAAAAGAAAGGGAAGGGACAGGGAAGAAAAGGAAAGGGAGGTGAAAGGGAGGAAGGAAGGGAGGGAGGGAGGGAGGGAGCAAGGGAGGAGAGGGAGAGAAGAAGGGGGGAGGGAGGGAAGGTGATAGCTCCCAGGCAAGTCCAAAATCTACCAAGGCAAATTCCATTAGATCTTAAGGCTCAACAATAATTCTCTTTGCCATCTGGGACCCATAGGTGATGGTTTTGCTCTCTGTCCACTAGCATGGATTGCCAAGGACCCTCACCCATGGCAGTTGGACAGCCTAGCCCCTGAAACTGAGGAGGTGGCCCCACACTCTGAAACTCAGGAGGGTACAGCCTTGCCCTCTGGGCCTATATGCTCTGGGCCCACAGAGGCAGTGGCCATCCTGCTGATCTCTGAATTACCTCAGGGTCCTTCTTCCCTTTTATTGAAAGATAAGGCATATCACAGCCAGCATTCAGACAGCTCTGTTTTTTATAGGTGTCCATAAATCAGAAACTCTTTCTTTCCTTTGTTCCCTTTAGTTCAAACTGGCTGAATAATCCTATCTCTATTACAGACTTACACAGAAAGACTGATCAAATCCAAGGGTAACTACTTTATGGAGAGATTAGGACCCCAGTCCCATTGGAGTAGGTCCATACCCTTATGACCTCATTCAACCTAAATTACCTCCTTAATAGCCCTATCTCTAAACACACTTATGTTGGGGGTTGGGGCTTCAACATATGGATTTGGTGGTACTGGGGGGAGGGGCGGTTAATGACACAATTCAGTCCATAACAGTACCTAAAGAACCCAAACTTCTTAATTTTGACAGTATTAGAATGCTGCTTTATTGTTGTCTGCCCCGTTACAGAATGCGTAGAATAAAAGCTCTGGCATAAATGAGAAAAATATTGAGTTGGTAATTTCTCGGAAGGTAAAAGTCATTTGTTAGTGAACAAGAAAGAAAAATCAAAAAGCGAAATGGCCAAAAAATTTGAAGTTCCCTTACCAATTATCTGTACATTTCTTAAAAATTGGAACAAGGTAAAAATACAAGATAAAAAGCCAAGGGCGGTAAAATTGGTAAAAGTGTGAAAGGAGCAACGCATACTTAATTAAAATATAAAACACTAAACTGATTCAGCCAGTACAGACCATCTCAGAGCAAATAAGATTTCTAAATTTTGTTGTTTTAAGAAAAAAACTAATTAAACTACACTACAAAGAAGGGTAATAACCTTCACTCTCAGCACCATCTTACTACACCTAAATGATGCAGCGTCTATAGCTCTTATGTCTGCAGCGTCTATAGCTCTTATGTCTGCTAAAAGCAGGAGGACTATGGGTAAACATGTCGGTGAGAGCACAGACTCTCATAAAGACAGACTCTCAGTCTTACTCTGTTGCAATGCTGACAGTAGTAAAAAAAAGTCAGAACTACTTAAGGAAATGTGAATATTTTTATATCTATATATCTTTCCTGTATTTTTAAGGTTTAAAAAAATCACTGGTTTCTGGTAAGACTGGCAGGCGAGGGTGTGTGTGTGGATAACTACTAAAATCAGAGAGAAAATGACCTGCAGAATACTGATTGAGAAATCCCTCCCATACCCTTGGGGGACATAAAATTTAAAATGTGCATATACTTTTTCTTTTTTTTTTTCTTTTTGCATAAAAGCACCATTCTGTATTTGTAGCCATTAGACTGAGGCAATAATCAATCACCTAAAGGTTGTCCGGTGGAAGTGCTTGGTACATTATGTCTCCAGGAAATGAGAGGGAGTGCTTCTTTTGTAATATAAAGAAATAGCATATTGTTTATATGAAAGAAATCTCATTGTTATGTAGGACATAGAAATCCCAGAAGTAATCCACAACTGTTTTGCAGAAGTAGGCTTCGGAACTAGTGACTGTTCACATAAACAGAACATCATTTCTAATAACTCTGTTGGGAATAAGCTGCACAGATATTGATTATTTTGTAAAATTGATACCATGTCAGCTCCCCCTGCTGATGTCAAATATTTTTGGTTAAGCATGTTACGAACACAGAAGTACTGGAAAAAAAACATGCCCAAATCCAAGCACACCACAAAAAAGAAGTATTAATGACACTGCAATTAATAGTTTGGAAAAATTACAAAAATATTAATGACTGAGTTTTAAAAGCAAGTTCACATGTGTTTGTAAATTATACAAAAACACATCAGGATCCCAAAGCAATCTTATATTAAGCAGAAATTAAAACAGGGTCTTAGAAATATTACTAGATTCCTGTGGAATTTGCATGCCTTATGTAGTTCAATAGATATTTCTAGAACATGTATTATTTAGTGAAAGGCAGCTTGTAATGCAGGATCCCTCCCCGACATTAGCTTTCAATCTTTGTCAAGGATATCAGATACTTGACTTCCAGTCATGATGGCATAGGTAGACATGCTTTGCCTCCTCCTGCAACCATAAAAGGAATTACTACTAAATCTCAAAACAAGTAACATCCAGAACCATCAGAAAATAGAGTTGTATGGAAGTCCCACAATCGAGTATTTAAAGAAGCCGCATTCACCCAGACAGGTGGGAAGGGCAGAGTTGTGGAGACAGGCAAAGAGACACAGAGAGGTGGTGAGGAGTGGAGAGGTGGTGGCGGCGACCGTGGATTGGACAGTCCCACATTCAGGTATGGTAGATAAAAACTGGGAGGGTTACCTTGTGAGCAAGCAATACCAGCCTCAGGCCAAACCCACAGCCCAGAGTTCCAGCTCTGGGAAGATAAATCCCTATAACTTCTGGCTGTAAAAATCACTAGGGTTTCAGGTAGTGGAAGAAACTGCCATATTTTCAGGAGACTTTGTTTAAAGTACCTGCACAGACTTAGAATGTATGCAAACCCCACCCAATCTGATATTCACCACCACGGCAACAGCTGAAGGGCGCCACTTGTGTACGGGAAGTGGGTGAAGTCACTGGAAATGGGTGAGTGCCAGGCAAACTTCCAGAAGCCAGGCAGCAGCACTGTCCCTTCTCTGAGTGCCCCCCGCCCCCATACAGAGCCACAAAATGGTGAAGCAGGTTGCCCTACCCTGGCGATCACCTAAGGCTACACCCCACACAATTTACAGGTGCCTTTTCTACAACAGGCCATGCTACTAAGACAAGGAGTCAAAGAAGCTCTACTTATTACACAAAAACAAATACCGGGAGGGTGCCAAATGGAGAAGACAAAGAAATACAGCCCAAATGAAAGAACAGAACAAAACTCCAGGAAAAGAAGTAAACGAAATGGAGATAACCAACCTATTAGATGCAGAGTTCAAAGCACTGGTGATCAGGATGCTCAAAGAACTCACCGAGTGTGGCAACAACATAAAGGAAGAAATGAAGGTTACATTATATGAAATAAAGAAAAAATCTGCAGGGAACCATCAAGTGAGGAGAGGAAGCTGGGATTCAAACCAACAATTTATAACATAAGGAAGAAACAAGCATTCAACCAGAACAGAAAGAAGAAAAAAAGAATTCAAAAAAATGAGGATAGTATAAGGACCTTCTGGAACATCTCCAAGGGTACCAACATCCAAATGATAGGGATGCTAGAAAGAGAAGAGAAAGAACAAGAAACTGAAAACTTATTTGAAAAAAATAATAGAAAAAAGTTTTCTTTAACATCCCTAATTTGGCAAAGAAAATAGACATACAAGTCCAGGAAGCACACAGAGTTCCAAACAAGTTGGACACAAAGAGGACCACTCTAAGACATGTCATAATTAAAATACCAAAGTTAAAGATAGAGAGAGAATCTTAAAAGCAGCAAGAGGAAAGGAGACTGTTACCTACAAAGGAGTTCCCATGAGACTATCAACTGATTTCTCAAAAGAAATTTGACAGGTAAGAAGGGACTGGCAAAAAGTATTCAAAGTGATGAAAAGCAAAAACCTACAACCTAGATCACTCTAACCAACAAAGCTATCATTTAGAATGAAAAGGCAGATAAAGTGCTTCCCAGATAAGGTAAAGATAAAGGAGTTCATCATCACCAAGCCATTACATGAAATGTTAAAGGGACTTATTTAAGAAAAAGAAGATCAAAACTATGAACATTAAAATGGCAATAAATTCGCCCTGGCTGGTGTAGCACAGTGGATTGAGCTCGGGCTGGGAACCAAGCGGTCCCGGTTCGATTCCCAGTCAGGGCACATGCCTGGGTTGCAGGCCAGGTCCCCGTGAGGGCCATGTGAGAGGCAACCATACATTGCTGTTTCTCTCCCTCTCTTTCTCCCTCCCTTCCCCTCTCTCTAAAAATAAATAAAATCTTTAAAAAAATGGCAATAAATTCATCACTACAACAACTGAATCTAAAAACTTAAACTAAGCAAATAACCAGAACAGGAACAGAATCATAGATATGGAGATCACTTGGAGGGTTATCAGCTGGGAGGGGGAAGGGGAAGAATGGGGGAAAGATACAGGGATTAAGAAGCATAATTGGTAGGTACAAAGGAGACAGGGGGAAGTTAAGAATAGTATAGGAAATGGAGAAGCCAAAGAACTTATATGCATGACCCACGAACATGAACTAAGGGCGGGGAGATTGCTAGAGGGAAGGGGAGTACCAGTAGGAGGGGGACAAAGGGGAAAAATTAGGACAACTGTATTAGCATAATCAATAAAATATATATTTTTAAAAAGGGGTATCAGATACCTTATATGTACAGCTAGGAGACTAGGTCAGGTGATTTCTAAATGGTCAATTCTATAATTCTAGACTTGATAGCCACAGTAACTAAAATGGCAATTAAAGCCTACAATTTATTAAGTGTAAAACTATCTAAATCAGAGTTATAGAAAGAGACTTCAATCTTCTTCAGTAATTGTTTATGTTACACACTTTGGGGTTTGAACATGTTGAAGTCAACTTCAAGAGCTTTTTATCTGTTTAAATGATTCTGCATAATACACTGTTATTCATACCCAGACACATTTTTCTTGGAAAGCACCCAACTTTTTTTTTAAATTACTTTATTGTTCTTCAATTACAGTTGCCTGTATTTTCTTCCTCCCCTCCTCCCCACCCCATCCAACCCGACCTACCTCCCTTGCTTCCACCCTCCCCCTTGGTTTGTCTATGTGTCCTATACAGTCATTCCTGAAAACCCTTCTCCCCACAATCCCCTCTCCCCTTCCCTCTGGCTATTGTTAGATTGTTCTTAATTTTAATGTCTCTGGTTATATTTTGCTTGCCTTTTTCTTTTGTTGTATTTTGATTAATTTTCCCCATTTTAACTGCTACCATTCTTTAGTAAAACAAGAAATAGTTCTAAAGATGAATAAAAGTAATAGTTGAAGGATCCATTCTTCTCACACACTTCTTGTCACACACTACTTTCTTAAGGAAAAAATATAAGAAAATATATTACATACAGAATTAAAAGAGTGATGAGCAAAGCTGAAATATACTTTTCAAAAAGGTGTGTGTATATTTGTATTCATATGTAAATCTTAGAAATCACTATATAATATAATGATCCACAGTTTTTGTTCCAAGAGGTACATCTAGTGTTTAGCCATTTTTGGAGATTTTTGAGTAATCTAGTATATATGTAAACCATTTTAAATAAAAGTGCCAATAAATTTTTATTGGACCAAGAAGAGACAATAGCAAGAAGAAAATAAAATCAGGTGATTTTTTAAAAATTAATTTTAAGTTGTATTTTGAGGCTACAGGTATTCTTTCAGTAATATTTGCACAGTATGTAATGTTTTGTTAGGAAACACAAAGAAAAATAAATACCTGCATTGAGAAAGTATTTGAGAGGGTGCTGGGGCAGGGGGGTAGTTCTAAGCCAGGTGGGTACAAGAGTAGGCAAAATTCTAAGGGTTTTCAGAGAGAAGCATTTAAGAATTGAGATCAAATACAAGGGAGGACCCCAAACAAAACAAAACAAATCAAAACAGGAATTATCTTCTGGAGGGTGGGACCCTTGTAGCAAAGGCTTCCTCCACTAGGTATGTGTTCTGGGAACCCACCTGTATTAGTGTACTGGCTGGCAGTGTTGTGAGAGGCTGCATTTGGCTTCAGTGAATTTCTTTTTAAAGACTCACTGCATATGCCCATTTCATGATGGGTGATTTACAAGTGCACCTGCCTACACCGTGCTGAGTGTTCAGCAGTTTTTGATCAACTATGGCATGACCCTCATGCCTCACCCTCACTATTCACCCAGTCTCTCCCAGAGTGACTTTGTTTCCCCAGATGAAAATAGTCCACCAGTCAGAATAGCCATCATTAATAAATCAACAAACAAGTGCTGGTGAGGTTGTGGAGGAAAGGGAACCCTAGTAGACTGCTGGTGGGAAAGCAGACTGGTGAAACCACTGTGGAAAACAGTATGGAATTTCCTCAAAAAACTAAAGATGGAACTGCCTTTCAACCCAGCGATCTCACTGCTGGGACTATACCCTAAGAATCCTGAAACACCAATTCAAAACAATCTATGCATCCCAATGTTCATAGCAGCGTTATCTGCAATAGCCAAGTGCTGGAAACAGCTTAAGTGCCCATCAGTAAATGAGTGGATCAAAAAACTGGGCTACATTTACACAATGGAATATTATGCAGCAGAAAGAAAGAAGGAACTCCTGCCATTCACAACAGTATGGATGGAACTGGAGAGCATTATGCTAAGTGAAGTAAGCCAGGTGGTGAAAGACAAATATCATACAATATCACCTATAAGTGGAACCTAATCAATAATAAAAACAAATGAGCAAAACAGAACCAGAGACTTGGAAATCAAGAATAAACTGAGTGACCAGAGGTGGGGAGGATAACTGTGGAAAAGAAGGGGAAGGGGCAAGCAAAGGTACATAAATAGAAGACTCATAGGCATGGACAATGGAGGGGATTGGCTGTGGGAGTGGAGAGGGGGTGACGGAATAGGGGAGAGCAATTGGGAAAAAGTCAGGACAACTGTAACTGAACAATAAAAGAAAAGAAATAATAGTCCTCAAAGGGAGATGTTTTGCTGATGTGGAAGAGCTGAAACAAAAAATGGCAGAAGCACTAAAAGGCATCAAAATCAATGAGTTCAAAAACTGTTTTGAGCTGGTGTAGCTCAGTGGATTGAGCGCGGGCTGGGAACCAAAGGGTCCCGGTTCGATTCCCAGTCAGGGCACATGCCTGGGTTGTGGGCCAGGTCCCCAGTGAGGGCCATGTGAGAGGCAACCATACATTGCTGTTTCTATCTCTCTTTCTCCCTCCCTTCTCCTCTCTCTAAAAAATAAATAAAATATTTAAAAAAAAAACTGTTTTGAGCAGTGGAAAGAAGTCTCTATAGGTGTATTCCATCAAATAGAGAGTGACTGAATTTTAAACATGTAAGAATATATACACAATTTTTTATAAATAAAATCCATTTTTTGGGGTCCCCCCTCATAGAGCCTTCTTTTCCCAGATAGTCATCAGGCTGATCTCTTAGAAGAGTATATATAAGGGCTAAAATCTGCTACTTTATTGAAATACATTAATATGATATAAAGCATGGTATAAACTGAAAGTTAATAATAAGTAGTTGTCTAACTTGCCATAAATTTATTGGATAGTTATGTTCTTTTTGATGGGTCAAGTGTCAATAATCAAGAAAGGATTCAATGAGAAAGTGGCAGAAAAGATAAACATACTAATGTGGCTTCAAACTCCTTTTTTCTTCTGAGCAAAAGAGTACTTATACAGGGAAGCTTTTTCTTGGATACAGAGGCAACTGTACTATATTACTGCACAAGATTGCTAGATAATGGAGACAAAAAAGAAGTATCTCCTAGTAGAAAAAGCAATCGACAGACAGCCATACCACCTCAACGCGCCGATCTTATCTGATCTCGGAAGCTAAGCAAGGTTGGCCATGGTTAAAGGGAATTCATGCTTCTCACCTTGGGAAATGTAGCCCTAATAATGTTTCACGTCTAAGGGAGAAAGGCTCCAGTGGAACATGGGACGGCAAGCAGGACCCACGTGTGTGACGGCGGAATTTCCTATGGGAAATCAGGATAGTCTATTCCTTAGATTTAAAACTTGCTCTTCGTAAAAATCTCTCTCTCCCTGGATCAAAAAAACAAATGCTAATGCTTATCTAGCTTCCTTAGACCGATGCTAATCCTTTCAAAGTTCAACCATACTTCTTGTCTTTGCAAAATCCTTTTGATGTACCTTCCGCGCTGTCTACCACCTAAAGCGAATCTACAATCTATGCATGGTTAATGAACACCATTCTGATGTAATGTCCCCTACAACAGCAATAAAAAGCCAGTTGACACAATGCTCGGTGCCTTTCCCATAAGATAAGGGAGGGGGTCGCGTGGTCCTGGATTTTCTAGTCCAGTATACTCAGTGTGAATTTATTTACATGCCTGCCATGGCATACAAATTCTGCAGGCCAGAATTCGCAACACCTGGTTAGCACTTGGATGGGAGAAAAAACACTCATCTAGAAGCTAAGAGACTTGGGCTTATTTATTTTACTTATTTATCCCATCATCTCCCTAAAAGGGGTTTAAAGCTCCTAGTACTTTTATTGTTTTGTCTTTCCTGAACAAACTTTCCTTTGGATAATAGTTCATCTGTCACCTATGCCTCTATTTAGTACTCATGTCACTGCGCCACTAGCACTGCACAAATGTGTACATTTGTTTCTTCCTCTAAATTGTAGGCATCAGAGAATGAGCATGAGCAGTGTTTCAAGCCTCCACAGCACCACCAAATACCTTGCATGACTATATATATGTATATATGTGTGTATACATACATACATACATATATGTATGTCCATTTTATATATGTATCCACATATGTATATGTTTGTATATATGTGTGTGCATATATGTATGTATGTGTGTATGTATGTCACTGGACTGAATTAAGAGGCAACTAGAGCTGTTGTTCTCTCACTTTGGGCATTGAAAGGGCATTCTAGCAGATCACATATAAGCCACAATCTTCATTAAACTCACTCACAAGCCAAACCTCTCACTAAGTACATTCTACTGCATTAAATGGGGGGAAAGCCCAATTCAGAGACTAAAGTAAGATATATTATTCTGTCTGATATATTATTCTGTCTAATTAAATGCTCGTCCTAGTATACCATTTGCTTCCACAAAATCCTGCCCCCTCCCTAGTAAACTCTTACTCATAATTAAAGTTAGAAAAGAAAAATGAGAAAAAGTAGCACTTTTGCATTGGCTTAGATTTAGTTTTAAACAAATTCTCTGAGCACAAAGCAGAAGTATGGTTATCCATTAACTCTTCTGCCAGATAAACTCCATTTTAATGGGCAAACACTGCTGCAGGGATCCAGTGAAAAGATCAGGTTCCGGTCAGGGGGCAGCAGTGGTGATGGTAAATGATGCTCAAATTCTGGACGCATATTTGAAAGTAGTGCAAACGGGATTTCCAGACGGACTGAATATGGGGTCTAGGGTAAAGAACAATCGAGGATGGCTCTAGAATGTCTGGCATGAGTAACGTCAGGATGCAATTTCCACTAACTGCTATGGGGAAAGATGCAGGTGGCACAGGAGGGGCAAATCAGGAGTCCAGTTTGGATATTAGTTTGTGATGTGCACTCAACTTTCAAATAGAATAAGTGCACAGCTGGATTCAAGACTCTGGAGTTCTGAAGAGGGTAAGAGCAAGAGGTTCAAATGTGGGATTGTTCTCTACAGCCATGAACATGGAGGAGTCTGCAAGGCTGTGAGTACCAACAGAGAAGAGAATACGATACTAGTAAGCCCTGGGTTCACTTAAATTTTCTGGGGGTCTAAATTCCCTCTCAATGATGTCTATTAATTCTTACTCATTGACTTCTGAGTTTTGTAATCTTGAAATATGAACTCATCTGTACCATGAGACAAGTACGGGACCCTGTTTGAGGACCTGTCCTTCCAGAAAGAACAGTTTCACACTGTACCTTCCAGGTGGTCATGGGACACCACCAGCAAAGGAATGCCTTTTAGGT